>MU867120.1:0-215845 GCA_033725935.1 Cladorrhinum sp. PSN259
CCTTCTGGGGTATGGATCAGGTGGTATTTGGAGCTCCGTGGACAGTAGGTTGATTTGGTGAGGGTGTTGATCCACGGCTCTTGTATAGCTAGGACTCCATTAGAAATAATATATCAACTTCCTTTATGTTTAAAAACAAAAAACAGGTTTTCATTTTTCCTCCTTCGAAAAGCCCATCTTTTTGCTACACAAGTTCTACCACTCCGCCTCATAGAGGCGCAGCGGTGCATTTCGCCTTCTGACAAAGGAAAAACGGTTCACACGTGATGAAACGCAACCTTGGCTGATATCATTTCGTTGTTGATGATCTCATTGGTCAATGATGTACGACTTGGGTTTCCCGTTTCGGAAACCACTCAAAAACAAAGGAAATTCTGGCTGCCGTCTTTGCCGGAGATGACGACGAAAACGAGTTAACAGTTATAACCCATCACAATCAGAAACACACAGAGCAACCAGCAATATTTCGTCACACTTCATCAACGGGAAGGTAACAGAATAAAAAAACGCCCAGTGATATTTCATGTTCCCCGTCATATATCTCATTTCCCTCTTCTGTCATCACCACTTAAGCACAGCCTTAATAGCCTTTCCACTGTGGCTCTCCTCAATAGCCCGCTCATAATCCTTGAAATCATAGTACTTGATGAACCTGTCCAAGGGGAATAATCCCTTTTGATGCGCCTCAATGAGGTACGGCACGAACTGTGTAACTTTTGTTAGCATCTACTTATTTCAGTTTCTCAGGGGTAGATATGTTATGTTACTCACCTCGCTCGGCAAACTATCACCCTCACAGCACCCGACATATTCCTTTCCAAAAGTCAAATGATCCATCACGTCAACGGCAACAGTCTTTCCGGGGCCCGGAGCACCCACCGTGCTCGCCCGTCCCTTGGTCCCCAAGCTATCAATCATCGTCCTGATAACAGCAGGAACACCGGTGGCATCAACAGCGTAATCACACCCGTTGCTCTCGCAAATCTCCCTAATCCTCTCCACGACGTTTTCCTTGTCGCCCAAGATTCCATGTGTGGCTCCCAATTCCTTGGCAAGCTCCAGTCTCGACTCCTGCAAATCAACAGCAATAACGATTCTCGCCTTTCTGATTTTGGCAGCGGCCATGACGGCTGCCATGCCGACGGAGCCAACGCCAAACACGGCGACGGTGCTGCCTTCCTTGACATCCAAGCTGTTCAGCACGGCACCGGCGCCAGTCTGCATTCCACACCCTAGGGGAGCATATAGCGCCAGATCAGTAGACGCGGGAACCTTGACGACACTAGATCGATGGGCGAGGGTGTGTCTAGCAAAGGAGCTTTGTCCGAAAAAGGTAGAGTAGATTGGTTCGCCCCCGGGGGCAGTAAGCATAGCTGAGGAACCGTCGGGTCTGGACCCGCCAAAGTTGCGGTCGTTGAAGGTGTGGCAGTAGGCTGGGTGGCCTGACTTGCAGGCCGGGCAGGTCTCGCAGTGGGTGAAGGAGAGGAGGACCTTGTCCCCTGGTCGGACGTTGGACACGTCTGAGCCTGTTTGAAGGACTACGCCGCCGCCTAAAATGAAGAAAGAGAGGTTAGGTAAGCGATGACTGAGGGTACGGATGAAGGCGACACATACCTTCATGACCGAGGACTGCGTTGGGCCTGCATGGCAGAATACCGACTGCGCAGGAGAGATCGGTGTGGCAGAGACCGGAGGCCTGGATCTCGACGAGGACTTCGTCAGGCTGGATCTCAGACAAGTAAACGTCCTTGAGGACGAACTTGCCGTTGAGTTCTGGGGCAACGAGGGCGGTGGTTGTGCGGGACATGGTGACGTGTGCGTGTGTATGTGTGTATGTTCTCCTGGGTATCTTGGAACCGTGATTCGTGATAGCTGGTCACTGATTGACTATTCTCTGACGTATGGAGAGCCTGGGAGACCGCGAAACTCGGAGGAAGCAGATTATCGAGAGCGGTGGATAATTTCTCTTCCCCCCTCCCCTTCCCCCGCATCAACCCTCATCCTGGCCCCGGCCTAAAATCGCACCCCCGTCGATTCCCAGTGTTCCATATCCGGTTCGTTCTGACAGGGACTCCAGTACCATCAGCTTGGCAATGTGTCATCTTGTCGGCATTGTCTGGATTCTCCCGAGTTCTTTTGCTGTGAACCTTCGGTATGCTGGTAGTCGTCGGTCGGAGTGGTGGTGGGAGGGAGAAATGGTGATATAAAAATTTATTCGGTTCGGTCTTAGTCTCTTAGGCCCCGGGACTTGGGACGGGATCCCTGACTACCCCACGGGGCATCCATGATTGGCATTTCTGCAGTGTACACGTACCAGTCCGGTCTTGGGCCGAACACCGTCTCGTCTTGGCCATGTCTTTCTTTTTTCGTAACAGCCGGCAGGAACCTCGGATTGGTTCCGAGAAATAAGAGTACCCCTTGCGGTAGTATTTGGAGTATGCATACCCTGCCTACCCGACGGAAAGGTAAATCGCGTACATTCCTTGGTAATATTATTGCAACCCTAAGCGGCCTGTCCCAGCTGCTTGGGGCAAGAAGCTTTGAGCAAGTGGCAACAATTTGATATCAAATTCCGCACACGTGGGCTGAACACATGCTCTTTACATCCAGCATATCCCCGGCTACATTGTCGCGAGGCTTTCCCAACTCACCGGCGACGCAAACCGAGAAAAAAGCTCCACGGAATCTCGCAAAGCTGATGAATTGGACCAATCGGTCGGGTGCGATTACCGTGCATACGTGTTACGTCATGACACAAATCGCTTTTAGGGCATGGTGGAGGAGCGAGCAAGATGAGCTGGGGAAATAAGTGGGACTTTGACATCTACCGCAAAAGAAAACTGTCGGGACCAATGTGGGAGAGTACCGGAGAGCTGAGAAGACGCCGACTTTGCGGCGGCCAGCAAGCCAATTCGTTCCATGATCTTCTGACTTGAGGTTGCAGCGTGCTGAAATGGAGTAGAATTCCAGTGAAATGATGCCAAGTAAAAGGTGCCTCTTGCTCGTTCCAAGGGGATTATTGGTGGACATAAACTTACTCGTGATACTTTTGCTCTTTTGAGGCACAAAGGACTTGATTCTTTGATTCGTTGACGTGGAGACCATTTCCTGAGACCGTTGAGCCTTTTAAGCCCAAAGCATCCGGGTCTTTCGTAATGGTGTCAAAGCAAGACAATGCCAGCCTGTAAAAGGTACGTGTATGTCACGAAGAAATCCAAGAAGTTCCAAAAATGGTTATAACGTAGAAAAGAGAGTGCAAAACGCATGTAACAGGAAAAAGAATGGAACATAAACAGTGATTTTGGTCAAAAAATTCTTCATTTGACGCCAGTAAATATGCGACAAAATGACTGGCTACCTCCCAAACACCTACACCGGGGCTGATGCATCGTTTCCAAAAAATAGAATTTGAAAAAAAAGCCCCATTCGCTACAAAAACCCACTCAACAGGCCTGTTGATGATGATGATCCCATACACTCAAAATCCTAGAGTGATATCCCAATAAAGTACATACAGAAATGTGAAAATAGACACGATAAAAAACAAAAAAAACCTTCATTACATGAAAACAACTCTCAAGGCACGCTTATGCCTTGCGAGACTTGGCAGCGCCAAGAGGAGAAGTCTTCCACTGCTTGGTGATAGGGTCAAGGCACTCAGTCTCGGCAGCCTTCCACTCGTCAATGATGATCTGCTTGCGTGCCTCAGACCGGGGAGTGATGGTGCAGGGGAACTCCTCGGGCTGGCAGACGAAACCCTGAGTGAGCTTCTCCTGGTCTGGAAGGATTGGCTTGCCGTTAGCGTCAAGAGCAGGAGTAACGTTGAAGCCCCAGAGCATGCGGGAAACACCAAGGAACAAGCTGCGCTCAGCAACGTGGATACCAGGGCAGATGCGACGGCCAGCGCCAAAGGTGAAGGTATCGCGCTTGGTGTGGTCAGGGTTGGCAGCAGCGTCACCAAGGGACTGGAAGTCGTTCTCGTAGCGATCGGGGTTGAACTTGCGGGGCTCGGGGTGACGGGCGGGGTCCATGTGGATAGACCAAACATTGTTAACAACAGCGGAATCCTTGGGAATGAAGTAGCCCTCATAGTAGTCGTCAGCGTTGACAGCGTGGGGAACGGCACCCATAATGGTGGTAGGCATCCAGCGGAGAGACTCCTTGATGATCTGGCGAATGTACTGAAGATCCATCTCATCCTCCATGGTAGGAAGACGCTTGTCACCAATGACGCGATCAAGGAGTTCCTGAGCCTTCTGCTGAACCTCCGGGTACAGAACCATAGCCTGGACGAAAGCGTAGAGAGTGCTGGAGGTGGTGTCGGAGCCGGCCTCCAGGAGGGTACCGGAGATGTAGGCAGCCTGGTCGTCATCGAATCCCTCGGCCTTCTGAGCAGCGACAAGGTCCTCGGAGAAGCAGCGAGTGATGGTACCGTTGGCAGTGTCCTCCTTGGCCTTGAGCCAGTGGCTGAGGTAGAGAGCCTTCTCCTTCTTGTGAAGTTCCTTGGCCTTGCGACGAGCGGGGAGGAGGAAGTCGGGGAGGACGCGGAGGATGGGGAAGAAGTCCAAAAGGCCGGCAGCACCAGTCTGGTTAACCTCGGCAAACTCAGAGAAACCCTCGAAGAGCTGCTTCATCTTCTCATCCTCATAAGTGGGAGTGCGCCAGCCAAAGACCATGGTAGTAGTGAGAGCGTTGGTGTAACGGCGAATGTTGTACATGGCGCGCTCGGGCATGGTGATCATCTCGTAAAGCATCTGCTTGTTCTCAAGCATCTGGTAGGGAACGTAGGACTTGGCTGCGGAAATGTTGAGGAGGGTGTGCACCATCTTACGGCACATGCGCCATCTCGGAGTGTAGCCCATCATGAGAATCCGAAGGTCACCACTGCAGAGGGTCTGGCCGATGTACATCTCCTGGCGATGCGAGTACATGTTGCTCTTCTTGTCGAGGAGATCCTTGACCGCCTTATCGCTTGAGAGGACGATCATGACCTTAGTTCCGAGGATCAAACTGTAGACTGGGCCATATTCACGTGCCCACTTCTCGAATTGGAGGTGAGCATCATGAGTGGGCATCTGGGGAAACAAGTCAGCGGTTGCCATTTCTCATATTGCTTTTGCAGCTGAGCATACCTGATGAAGGTTTCCAATAATGGGGAGCGTAGGCGGCCCCGGAGGGAAGTTCTTTGGTCGGCGTCCTATCGAAAGGAGCTTGACCAAGAGAACCAACCCCACAACAATGGGGAGGATCTGAAGAACAACAGCCATGGTGACCGGCGAGTTGTTAAAAAAGGAAACAAAAAAGTGAACGAAAAGAACGATTGAGTCGAGTTGCTTTCTGTCGGTGTCTGAACAATGTCTCAAAGGAAGGACAGGAGAGGATTCAAGTACTCGCCTGCCCGCCCGCCAAGTTGGGATGGCAGGTTCTCCGTGATGTCAACGAACCCTGCCGGATCCACAACCCCAGGGTGTTGATTACCGTCGGGGCTGCGTGGGATGAACAGGGATGGCCATACCGGGATAGGGGTGCATTAGCCCGCGGCGCGGAGGTGGGATAGTAGTGTTTTGCGGGGGGTGACGATTGGATCCATCGCGGAGTTAGCAGCGCAACGTGGGAGGCCAGCACAGTGGTGACCTTGTGCCTGTGCCCAAGTAACAAAACCCTACAAACTCCCCAATGCACCCAGTTTATTTCCGTGTCACATCGCGAAGACCCGGGATACCTCCTTATCGCCACTGACTCAGGACTGGCATGCTGATTCCCGGATGTTTCGCTTCAATCGGGCTCGTCGATGCTTCATCAACGTTGAACTTTTGGAAGTCTGTTATCAAGTCATTGACCTGGCGCATGCTCGTTTGGTCGTACTTTTCGAGAATAGGTTCAACCGTTTTGGCTTTGCCATGAGCACCTGTTAGGTCAGGCGGAGACATGCCCTGGTCACGGTGCATGTCCGATCTTGAGGTGAGCCTGTTTATCAGGAGGCTCCCCAGTAGCCAATACTCAGCTGAGTACCTAACGAAACCCATTCTCTTCCACATCGTGTCTGGCATGAGGCTTTCATCGTGCATTAGGCCGTGAGGCCAGCGGCCTGTAGCAGACGAGTCAAAGCACATCTCCCAGATCGAGATCCAATTCTGCAACGCTTGTCGTATGGGAATAAGCTGGCCCTCAACACCGAACAGATTCTGATGTTGGAATATCATGTAATGAATGGCTAGTTGCACATTGTTAAAGGAGGATCTCAAGTGAAACCAGGACGGATTGGCTTACCCGAAACCATGGCGAACAGATTGAGCGGTCCCAAAGAGGAGTATTGATACTGTAGTTCGGACGACATGGGGCCGCCGCAGAGGGTCTCGATGCCTCGTCGGAGGTAGAGATCGCAGAACGGACTTCCTGCGTGCATCCACGTGTGGATCTCCTCAAAGCACTCTTCAGCCGTGGCGGCCTGAAAACATGCCTCGGGACTTGCCATGTGCATCTTCATCTCCTTGATGACAATGCGGTGGGGGAGATTGTTGAAGATAACAAAGGCGGTGTCGATAAGGAAAATCCACATGAACGTCCTGGTTTCCGTTAGATTTTTGATTTTCCATCACGATGTTGCACAAGTTTGACTTACCGAATCAGCTCCTCTCTCACCACGTATTCGATCCAGTTAAATTCATGCTTGAATTGCCTGTGATAGTCGATATGACGGGCCGTCTCAATTCCCATATCCCTCGCGGCCGAGACAACAGTGCTGAAACGGTGCCGTCGAATTCTTCGTTTACCTGCATCAGTGCCTTCCCAGTTTTGGTATAGACAAACAACCACAGCTGCCTGCAGTGCTTGGAGTTTCCGCCGACTTGCGAGTATACTTATTTGGGATGTTATTTCTGGCTCAACGTCTCTGCAGAAATCATCGTCTGTGAAAACCATCTCCTCAACACAGTTGAACCACATCTTGGCGTCCTCATTGTCGACCGGATCGGGTGAGACACACGCACCTATTTGTTGTCAGAAGCAAAATCAATCCCTTGGATTAGATCACTCACCGATGAGAGCCATTCCAGCCAAAAGAATGGATTTGGTAGTAGTTGGGTCGAATGTAGGCTTATGAAGAAAGTTGACATTTGGGTGCCACACGGCCCAATACAACTCAATAAACTTGGCAAATCGCGATGGTGTAAAGAACTGGAGGCATCGTTGCTCTAGGGCCAGGGACCATGTTAAGGTGATGGTGCTGTTCGCTGGTTTTACCGTGACGACATTCTTGATCAGGAGAACGACCTGTTGAAGTTTGATAACGATCGGGTTTTGAAGCCATAAATTCCAAGAAGAGAGCACCTGCCCTGCTGGCAAACTGCCCACTGTCAACCCGGCGGGGTTTGGTTCTTCGAAAGGCGCAAATAGGGTCGGACCAGCTCCCAAAAAGTGAGGATGTTGCTGCGCAAGGTACGACCGGTTGAATTCCGCCACAATCTGCTGCCTCTGTTCCAGAGTTGCACATTCAAACGACGATACCAGGCCCGTGCGACTGGTGAAATCGTAAAGGAACCCGAACGAATAGCCCCTGTACTCTGAACTGGTAGATGTCGCGCCTGTGCTAAGCTCCCTCTGGAACGGCTCCCGCTCGTAATCTTGGTCATCCGAACGAGGACCATTGTGTGGGGGAAAATAAGATTGATGCTGTTGTTGCAGATGTTGCGGCTGGTAAGGTTGTGGATGCTGATGTGATTGCAACAGATGCTGGGGATGAGAATGGTCTGGGCGGCCATGGTGGTCCGAAAAGTCCAAGTTGAGCCAGCCATGGGGCGCCGGGTGGATTTGAGGTTGGCCGTTCAAGACTGGAAAGGTTGAAACCGCCTCCTGAATCAGAGCGTCCAGATCGTCGTAGGGCACGTCATCGAAAGTGGTGGTCGAGGATGCGGTGTCGTCGAGATTTGATGAGCGCGTTGAGAGGACCGCAGAGGAGCAAAGGGATTGTGAGTCATCTTGGGCCGGTTCGTTCGACAGCGACGGAGCATTTGACTGAAGGGCCGGTCCGAGCGAGGAAATGGAGTTGGTAGGAGCAGGAGTAGGAGTAATCGTGTGCGCAGCTACGGGGGCGGCGGTGGGAGTGATGGAATAGATGCACTCGACGGACCGCTTCTCGCAGTTGAGGCATGGCTGTGCCGAGTTGCATGCCTTTTTCTGGCGGACACAGCGGTCGCAGGCTCGTCGTCGACCGGCAGAGGCATTGGAGACGCCGTCGCAGGTCTGGAGGTGACGCTTCAGCACGTCGGTGCGCTGGAAGGAGGCGTTGCAGAGGATGCAGCGGTGGGGTCGCTCCGACGTGTGCGTGCTGCGATGGCGTTGCAGATGCTCACGTCTCTTGTACGTCTTGAAGCATACGGGGCAGCGGTGGAGACAGGGTCCTGGGGTGTCAGCCATAACGGGATATCCGGGTTCAGTGGTCAAAGAGAAATCCAAAGGAATGCCATGGTCGGAACTGATGGGAAGAGAAAACATCGATTAGCCAAATCCCAAGACACTGGGTCGTTGAAAAGTGCGGGGGGTGGGCCGGTTGTGGGGAGAGAAAGGTGGGGAACAACTTGCCCAGAACAGGTCTGGCTCTAGGGTGGTAGCTAATCGCCGTCCCGCTAATCGACGGGTCTGCCTCCGAACACTGGGTCCAATCCGGAAGGCGGTGAGGCGCGCGACAACCTCACCTCTTTCCACGGCTTTCCAATGCTAGCTTATTCCCATGCATCTCAGCAGTCATATGCGTCATTGGGCATATATTTCTGCAGGAGTTTATGAATTTGGACAGTCGGAAAATTCTTCAGCATCTCAATCGCCACATTTGCACCACTCACAACTCGCCGCTTGTACCTGCGGAAGCCGGCAGCCAATAGCATGTACAATTTCTCACGGTTGTTTGTCACGAACGTGCCAACATGTGCCCTATTGGCCTGTTCCAGGTAGCATTCGAGATCTGCATTCTTCGATCGATGCGCCATAATCGGCCAACAGGCCCTTACAAAGCTTGAATCCGGATATCGAACCCGACAGGAGTCAGGTTGTCAGCTCCTTCGCTCTGCTTTTATGCGCAGCTCATCTCATCCTGGGACGGCCTCACTTTCCTCCGTCTCTTTTTTTTATTGATCCTTTGCCGATTGTTATCTCGGAGATGCAAGCGAACGCTCTCGATGCTCTTGCATCGACTGGTTTCTTCTTTGGGCTTGATCTTGCAGGATTCGTAGGTCTTGCTCTCTCATTTCCGACATGAGTTTGTTCTGCCCATACTTGTCTTTGTTGCTCTGCGACTCCGCTGCGGTGTTGTTCAAAGTCGCAACTACTACGCCCTGCCATGATCAAATCGGTCAAGTTTTCGTCTCAAAGAACTCATCTTTAAGCCGCTAGTCTTCGCTCTCTTGCTGATCGAACTTTGCGGCAGGAGACATTATCTGCGAGTATGCAGGTGCACTTGGGTAGTTTCCGCGATATGATGGTTGACCATTTTCTTCCTGGTAAGGGCATGGGTCTTGTTCGGATTCTTGGCACAGGATTCGAGTTTGGGCGTCATGAGTGAGTAGGTGGCGTTTGTTGACCGGTTTCTAACTGCATCGCCCCGAGCGGTGGCGCGCCAACTCAATTCCAGCAATCTGGCCACAAAATTGACATGCCATGTTTACATTCTCGTGTTAAAGGCTTGCTCAAAGAGATTGGAAGACTGCCGGGAGAGCAGAGACCGAGGTTGCTTATGAGTTCCTTCTTGCTCGCTTTGGAATGTGGTAAAGCCTGAAATTGCCACCGATTGATATCTAGAGTTAGTCAATCAAGGTCCGACGTTGGGTATTGAACAACATTCTTTCAATACAAGAGTTGACCAAACAAACCTATTCTGTATTGCGCGCTTAAAATCCGAGTCAAAGAACTGAATTATCGCTCATCGTCAACTTACTTCACTCGGCACATTCACGCCTTCTCTTGCTGCTTTCATACAAATAAGACAACTAATTTATCTATTTACGTGTACATGAGGGCTTTCATTATTTGTCCTTCGTTTTCGACGAGCTCGCAGATGACTCGCCCACAGTCTAATCAGGATCATCCTCGGTCTCGTCAGAATTAGGAGGGCTGGGTCTAAGCTATGGAAGCTTGGATGATTTAAACACAATGGCTGCAAACATAGGTTACTCATCTTCACTTGATTGCTCTTCCTCCAAATTCACACCCATTACTCCCTCCTTTGCGTCCGATATCTTGGCTTCCTCTGCTGCTCTCGATATTTACCCCCGCAATTGATTAAACTTCTTTCTCTAGCTCTGCGTTTAGTATCCCATACTGGCCAGCCATTCATTCCATCGACTCGGCATGCGCAAAGAATGCCGTTTCTCCGAGTCTCCGCCATTCTGGTTGCTGCCTGACAGAAGATAAACGTCTCGCCGGCTCGTCTCCACTTGCCCTTCGTGCGATAATTTTGGACCCCGGTCGCTGGGCAAGCGAGTCCGGGGTCACGGCGTCTCCCTCGCTCTGGGTTTACTGTTGGTCGCCACTCCCGCCTCAGGATGCAAGGTTCTTGGACTGATGCCCAACCTCGAGCCGTCCTCGGCACAGACGGGAATAAGTAAACAACCTGCTCTGTTCACGCGCTCAGGGCGGATCCTGGCTGCAGCTTCCAGATCGAGAATATTCTGCCAACATATTATTATTGACAGTTTTATGACAAAATTCGCATGAAACATTGGGATGTCCTGAAGCCTCGATAAGAATTGGAAGTGGTTAAATAGGCTTCACGTAGACCTCGGTCCCCTTGAGGATGGTGATTTCGAGTAATATGAACGAGTTCACTTTGGACTAGGTTGGCTGCATACTAGTTCCTGCAGAGACATGTTTTAACTTGGAGTGCCATAGGAGTCTGACTGCGATGAGGTTTAAGTTTATCTCGTGAATGAAAACATGCGCATCAACACAAAACCATACGTCCTAGGCAGTAGTAACCGAGTCAATTGTGCAAGTATTGAAACATGAGCAAGTTTCCACAACCTCTCTGCAGCTGAGTCTGGTCTTCCTTTTTTTATCACTCAACAACACCAACAATCCCATCAACCCCAATAACCCATTCCGCCTCATACATGCACCTGCCCGCAGGACAATCAGCATGAAACACCATTGCGCCGCCTCCCCCATCATTCTCAACAACAATCGCACTGGCGCCCCCGGGCGAGACAAATCCAAAATCCTCCCTCTTCTTCCCAATCAGCTGTCCCCTCCTCTCATAAGGGCCTTTTACTCCTCTCTGGGAAACAGCATACTTGACATCGTACTCGTCCGAGTTCCAGCAGTGACTACTATAAAATAGCACCCACTTAGCCCCACACCCACCACCACCACCACCACCACCACCAACCTTGACCAACGACGGCGCCTCGATTAACGGTCCGTCTACTTCCGGATCTCGATCTAGCACCTCGATCGCTTCCCCTATCTTTGTGATGCCATCTTTTGCGTCGACCTGCTGTAATCTAAACGGAGTCGGCTCGCCGGGCGGTACGCCATTCCCGCACAATCCTCCGGGCCCCTTTGCCGAGCCGTCGACTTTGTATATCACCCACCTGGTTCCTTCTTCTCTGTCGTAGAAGCCCGAAGCATCTATGGCGCCTCCTTCCGACGCCGGACA
The DNA here is from genome assembly GCA_033725935.1 of Cladorrhinum sp. PSN259. Classification (NCBI taxonomy): domain Eukaryota; kingdom Fungi; phylum Ascomycota; class Sordariomycetes; order Sordariales; family Podosporaceae; genus Cladorrhinum; species Cladorrhinum sp. PSN259. The sequence continues at coordinate 11,648 of MU867120.1, forward strand.
AGCAAAGGGTTCTTCTTCTGCCGTGTACGGACCGAGGATGGATGATGTGTTTGAGACGGCGACGCCGACGCAGTGGTACTCGGAGCCAGACAAGAGACCGGAGTAGTACATGACCCAGGTCTGCGTAGCGTTTATAAAGTGGATGTCGGGCGCCCAGATGCGTGCGGCGGTAGAGTTGACCCATTTCCCTGGGACGGGGAGGAGGTCGGTTTGAGGGAGATATTCCCATTTGGACGGGTTGGCGCCGGGGAAGGACGATGACGATGCGACTTGCACGTGGATTGTGTTAGATTGTGTCGCAAAGGCGTACCATTTCTGGGTGAAGGGGTCGTATGTTACTGATGGGTCGGGGAAGTCGAGGTTGCCGAGGGTTTCCAAAGGCGTGGGGGTCGTGAACGGGAGGAAGAGCATGATGAGATGTAGTAACATCTTAGTGGTAAGTGGGCATTTAAAGACTTGGTGTGTGACTATAATGTGAGTCTGGATCTTTGTATTATGAAAAATCACGGCGTGGGTGTTAATCTGGGCGTGAGCGTGTAATGCCAGCTTTATAGAATGTTTTGCCTGTTTTTCTCTGTTGAAATCAAGGCTGATCACAGAGGGGAAGCATCTATGTAGACCTTCTTATAAACACGGCCTGGGTTGCATTCATCCATGATCACCACCGCTCCGCAAGTCTCGATTCTAGGCTCAAACATATGTTGACCAATAGCCTTCATCCTTTTCAACTCAAGACCTCCTTTGATTGTATAGTTACAAAAACCCTCGTATTGCAAGAGGTCACTTGATTGGAAATCATGGTAATGAGTCGCTTGCTGTAGGGTGTCCATGATGCCCAGTCAGTCGTACAGAATCCGAAGTCTGGGTTTTGCAGCACAGCCTCGTGATGTTTCTGGTGTAACCTTGATACGAAAGATTGATGATTGGTAAATCTTATGAAAGGAAATAGAAGCTGTCCCATTATAGTGGCAATGTCCGGTACATCTCGACAAAGGGCGCAATGATCGTCGCATGTGACGGTTGCTGACTGTAAATCCTCAACCGCCAGGATGATCCGCGCGAGGCACAACAGACAAACTACCCGGGGCGAGCGAGCTTGAAGTGTCCAAATTTTAGGTTTGAAGGAGTCCGGTGACGTTGTTGTGTACTAAGAGTGACGGTGTCCAGAGTGTCTTGTGTGAGTGAAACACGTTCAGTGGCTTGACCAAATACTCGGGTCCGAGGATCCTTCAACGCTATGTATCTGCAGTGGTAAAGATGCCAACGGGGATGCCGAAGCAACAAAGAGCATCACGTGTCTCTAGCTTTCAAAACCCTCAGCCGAGACCGGGCGAAGTCGAGGTTTGGACGAGAGGAAACTGTGACCGTTAAAGCAAATAAGAAATCTCAATGGCCACGGGGGCATGATCATCACTATTGGTTCACTGCGATGACGGGTTGAAAATCAATTTATTAGTTTCGGAATACTACATTGCAATGAGGAAAGATCATCCCTCGACCAGTGGCATTGCACCACACCTGACATATGATACATGGTCAAAAGCCCTTATTCACACCTTCCCATCCAGGATCCGCCTTCTTTGCCCTCACCAAATCGCCCGGCCAGCTGGCCTTTGGTGCCTTTTGCGGTTCCGAGATAGCCTGGTTGGCGACCGCATCTCCGAGTTCCTTTTCAATCTCCAACCTGGGAAGCTGCCATCGAATGAGCTTCATCCCCTCAGCTCCACCGGGTAAGTCGTTGGCTGGTGGTTGCGGATAACTTCCAAAGTCTGCCCTCACAGCGAGGCGCAATGCTCGGACAGTCCCGCCCAGCCGCTCCGCGACACCCGGACTTGTGTGCAAGGACATGGCTAGCCATGCATCCCGTACCGCCGGTTCGGGGATACCGTGAGTGCGCAAGAGACGGGCTGCAACATCCGCCGAGACAACTTCGAAACGCTCCGGCACTGAATCGTAGGTCGATGTAGTTCCAATATCGTGCAAGATACATGCAACGAAGAGAACGTGGGGGTCGGCGCGGGCGACGCAGCCCGGAGTTGGAACGTCGTCGGCGGTTCCAGCACTTGTGTCTGCTGGGCCCGAGTCTTGGAATATAGTCATGAATGCTTGCGCGTAAAAATAAACTCGAATGCTGTGATACAAGACGGAGGCCGGCAGTGATGCTTTTGCCAGGACGAGTGCCTCAGTGCACACAGGGTGGTTTGGAAGGAGTGACCGGACTGCGGCAGTGATGGTGCCGGCGCCGTCCCCACTGGGGCCATGATCGGGCTTGTTGCACATTTTGTTGTTGTTGTTACTGGAAAGTGTAGGCCAGATGGTTTTGTCGGTCCTGGGCCCGGTGCGTAAATATAACGCGGGTCTTCAAAAGGGCGCTGATTCATCGACCTGACTCGAAGGGCGTGAAAGCCAATTAATAATCGCTGATGTGATCCCACCATGTTTTTTGGGGGGCAATTCGTGCCGACGTTAGTGGATACAGACTATGGTGAATGAAACAAAGCTAGGTATGACCATACTTGTTCGAAAACACCCAAGGTGTGGGAACGAAACGGTAGCTTTGGTCATTGTTGACACTGAAAGGCAGAGATCTGAAAGAAAATAATGGGTTTGGTGTGCTCTGAAATGAGCCAATCATGGGTGGAATGCAATGTCTTAGAGGACAAGAAAAAACATAATAATTCTGAACGGTGTTGAAGCTAACTCCCGATGACATGAGAATTCAATGACGTTATGTGGGATCCCAGATCTCAGTGGTGTGGTTTGATGAAAGATGGAAATGGAGTGAGTAAGTGTTGATGTCGAGTGAGATGAAAAAGCTGGCATGAGACGTATAAGGTACTTGGGGCGTATTGACGGACAGTGGCCGGTTCCGGTTCATCCGCAGAGTGTCACGTAACCCGCCAAATCCGGGCCAGTCACCGCGCCCTTGTCTCTAATAAGTCTAAACACCACCAACCACCCGCCAAATCAATCCTCTTATAGTCCTGCACTCAGTGACGCTGCCCGCAAAATATCAACCGGGAACCTTCCAGGTTCACCTTTCCAATACTTTCTCAATTCGACCCCGTGGTTGTCTCGACAACATGCAAGCACCCTTTTGCAAAGACTGCTTCACCGGCACGTGCCGTGAAGACGCCGAGCCACAAGGAACGGAAGAAGTCGTTCACGGTTTCAAAACATACATCACACGCCCTCCTGCTTCCAGCGAAGGCAGCATCGCCACCGCCACCTCCAACAACGTAATCGTCTACATCCCCGACGCCTTCGGCTGGCAAACCAAACACGCCCGCATCCTGGCAGACACCTACGCCGCCCGCGTCAACTGTCCAGTCTACCTCCCCGACTTCATGGCCGGATCCGCCCTCTCGGAATCATTCCTGGACACAAAATCCACCACCCTCTCCCCGCTCTCCAAGCTCCTCAGGCTGCTCCGTCTGATCCCGGGCCTCCTCGCCTTCTTCATCCGCAGCTACCGAGGCGCCTCGCACCCGCGCGTCCTGTCCTTCCTCCGTTCGATCCGTCCAGAGGTCCAAGGCAAGATAGGAGTGGCCGGGTTCTGCTGGGGCGGGATGCACTCCATTCTTTTGACGCACGACGTCCCGGAAAACAAGCTTGACGACGGCAAGTTCCTGGTGGACTGCGCGTTCTCTGCTCATCCGGGGATGTTGAACATACCCCGGGACATTGATGCCGTCAAGCAGCCGCTCAGTTTTGCCAATGGAGATGATGATGAGTACATGGGAAAAGAAAAGATGCAAGTTTTGACAAAGATCTTGGAGGGCAAGAATGAAACTGAAGGAACTGCAGTGGGAGGGGAGCGGTATGAAGTAGTTGTGTATCCGGGGGCCAAGCACGGGTTTGCAGTCAGAGGGGATTACTCTGATCCATCTCAGAAGGAACAGAGGGGAAGAAGTGAGGATCAGGCTGTTAGATGGTTTAGCAAGTGGTTCAATGGGAGTGGTCATCTTATTGGGGGTAGTGTCACCGAAACGGCCTGAAGTAATCATATTGCTTCTTCGCTATACCAATTGATACAATTCTGATCCTCGTTACCCATTGGCCCGTTTTCGCACTTGATTGACACCAGTGATTCATAAAATGTCGATTGCTGGTAAATATACACGCTGTATTCCTCTAATGAACTCTTCCAAGGTTTGTACCGCTGCTAATTTAAAAACTTGTATGAGCAGCTGAAGCAGAAATCTTTTTTCTACCCTTTCCACCCTTTTCTGATTCTGATTCTGACTTTTCTTCTGGATCATCTGGTTGCAGCTCAATCAACACCTGCTTGGGAATAAAACGTGTCCTCCAGCGACACCCATGGGCATTCTCTCCTTCTTCATTCGGAAAATCGTATTGGCTGCACACTTTCACCTTCCAACCGAAACCTTCCTTGGACCAAATCTTCTCGATGTAGGGGTGCATTGAGTGCACCACCATAATGCGAAACCCTTCAATCATCATCCGCCCCATCAAACACTCGAAGAGCGCCTTGGCCCGGCCCCTGTTTTGATAATCTTTCCTTGTGACTGTTCCGCAGCGCCAGATACACCTGCCTCGTCGAACGTTGATTACGCGGTGTTCCATGTTCCTGGGCGGGAATTCGGCTCGTTCGAAAAGTTTGTCGGCGATCTTTGCCCACATGAGCTCGCGCTCAAAAAATCGTTCATCGTAGAGACCGGGGAACTGTCTGTGAAGATCCTGTTTGATCTCGCTATCCATGCGCGCAGGGTATCGCCAAATGTTTCTGACGTCGTGGGCCAGCGCAATGGAAACCAGGGGAAAATCCATCTCATCGAGGAGCTCTTGTCGTGTTTTGGCCAGGTAATTCTTCCAATCTCTGCGCCAAAGCAACACGCCGCCGAGCTCTCGGCCGATCTCATACTTGTATTGATAGTGTTTGTCAAATAAACCCCAACAGCGACCCTCGCCGAGGAGGTGTGAGAAGGTGTTGATATTGCGGAGCCAACACCAGGCTTGATGCAGAAGCTGGATGTCAGGCATCGGGGGTGGTGCAGTTGGTTCTGGCGTGTCGTCAACGAGCCAAGAGTCGAATGCCACACTGTAGGCGAGGATGGCGGTTACCTACTGCACATCTCTGTGAGTGAGCTTTCGAACATAATATTTTCTGGAGATTGGAATCTCGGTAGGCATCAAGTTCATGTTGGCGATGATTATTCGACTAATATTATGATGAAATCTATTGGTGGTAGTGATTCAAGTCGAACATGGGGGCTCAAAAATTTCGGGCAATTTTGTACGAGTCAAAGTCCCTCTGAACATTTCTCTCAATCACCAAACTCCCCGTTCGTTCCTGCCCTCGGTCACCCAGAAGATCCCCTTTCAAGTTTCAACCCGCCGAATGTGACTACCTGATAATCCCCACAATCGTTCTTTGCTGGCTGCATCAGGCTTTTCAAACTCCTTGCCCCTCACTCCTGTCCTTTCCGTGCCTGCCTATCAACGCAGATCATGGTTGCCCAGAACAGACGATGCAGATGAACCGGCATTCTTCCTGGTTACACAAGAGCACCCCGCACCCAAACTTCAAGCAACCAGCAAACCCACGGCTGGTATTTGTATTGCCGGAATCGGGGAATTATGTGACATGGTTTTCGGTTCAATGGCAGCGTCTCCGAACCTTGTTGCAGGATTGTTGCATGGTGAAGCAGATCTGGCCACGGTAGTTCAGGGTGAATTGTATCACTTAATATGTGCGCGCTTCCCCAATGCTTCTTCTCCCGTCCAACAGCCACCTCCTAGCATCCATACCAAAAACACAGCAAATCACAATGTCCACCACCTTTCCTCCCACCTACACCGACAAGGCATACGAAGATGCCCACCTCTCAACCTACGAACGCAACCCGCGTCATCCAATCAAGCCGGTCCTTCCTCCTGGCATTCGGGAAGAAGAATTCAAGCAGGCGATACAGGAGTTCATCTCCATCGTGGGGAAGGAGGCGGTGTTTGTGGACTCGGCGCTGTCGGATTACATTGATCCGTATGATGTCAATGAGGCCGATCCGACGAAGCGGAAGGTGCCTAGTGCTGCTGTCTGGTATGGAATATGTGTTTTTTACTTTACCATCTTCTTCTCCTTCCAGTTTAGTGCAATTGGTCCCCCTTCGGTGGTTCCCTCGGGGTCTTGTTTAGGTGGACGCAAAGAGAGCTACCAAACACCTTGCTCCCCTTTTTTGGCCACCTTACTCGGCCCCTTAAAAACCCCTTTAAACCCATTATCATCTGCCTTTTACCTCCCTTCACACGTCTAATGTTCAATTGATCTTCAACCCTGCTAACAGGATTTTGCGATAGTCCCCAAAACACCGCTCAACTGAAATCAGTCCTTCTCACCGCAAACACCCACCGCATCCCCCTCTGGACCTTCTCCCGCGGCAAGAACCTAGGCTATGGCGGCCCCGCACCCCGCGTGAACGGGTCCGTCGCGCTCGATTTACATCGCATGGACAAAATCCTAGAAGTAAACGACGAGTTCCATTATGCAGTGGTCGAACCGGGCGTCACCTGGGCCCAGCTATACGAGTACTGCGTGCAACACAAAAAGAAGGTCTGGCCTTCGACCCCGTCGTTGGGGTGGGGGAGCGTTATTGGTAATGTATGTGTTCTCTTCTTTTCCCTCTCTCGTGGGTGGTACGTACTCTGTAACAGCAGAAAAACTGATTGTCGGCCTTTGAATGAAACAGACAGTAGACAGAGGAATGGGCTTTGGCATGAACTATGCACACCACCAGTGCGTCTCCGGGATGGAAGTGATGCTGGCAGACGGGGATGTGATTCGTACAGGGCAATGGGGCATCAGCAAATCCCCCAGCGCCTTCCTCTCCAAGTTCACTTACGGCCCTTCGGTGGAGGGACTCTTCTTCCAGTCGAACCTTGGAGTGATTACCAAGATGAGCATCTGGCTTACCCCCCAACCGCAAGCTTACATGTGCTGTTCGTTCGGCATGCCGCGGTTTGAAGACCTGGAGGTGATGGTTGACATCTTTGGCGAGATGAAGAGGAACGGGACGATATACTCTTGCGTGTGGTTTACGAGCTTGATTGAGACCCTTTGCATCTCTGGAAGGAGAGAGGATTACTGGAAGGGTGAGGGCCCGGTTCCCGATTGGAGGCTGGAGGAACTGAGGAAGGAGACCGGGTTTGGACACTGGTATGCTAGGTGGGGGCTTTACGGACCCAAGAGGATCGTGGAAGCTACGTTTGAAGAGATTAAAGAGGTGCTGAAGAAGAGAGCGCCGACGGGGGAGATTGTGGGGAAGTTGTACACTGCCAAGGATGGGGAGGAGAGACTTGATGCACTGAGCGTGCCGGAGGAGGAAGGGGGCATGTTTGTTGGTGTTCCGACGCTTTGGAGCTTGCCGTTGATTAATTGGCCGATACCGAAGGCGAAGAAGCATGGAAAGGCCGCGCACGGGGATTATGCCCCGGTCATACCGTCCTCGGGAAAAATGCTGTTGGAGTGGATGAAGGCTAGCAAGCCTATTTGTGAGGCAAACGGGGTGGAGCTGATGGCGGACTTTTTCATGCATGAGCGGCACGTGGTGCTGATGAACATGTTTACTTGGGATCAGACGGATCCGAATCAAAAGGCCAAGATGAATAGTTTATACCACGGGTTGTATGATCTGGCCAAGGAGAGGGGGTATGGCATGTATAGGGGACATGTGAACCATATGGGTGAGTCTTCTCTCGGGGATGCCAGAGGAATCAATCAGTGCTGACCAGTCTCAGATCTCATTGCCGACTTCAATGACTTCAACAACCATGCGTATAACAGGTTCATAGAGAAGATCAAGGTAAGAGTTCGCCGCACTTCCTTGAAGAGCTTGTCAGACTGACACCCACGCAGGACGCAGTTGATCCCAACGGCATTCTCTCGCCGGGAAAGCAAGGAATCTGGCCCAATCGGTTCAGACACCTAAGAGAGACTAAAGTGGTTGAAGAAACGCCAAAGACTGAGGAGAAGGCCAAGCTTTGAAGGATATCCAGAAAGAAAGATCTGTGATGACCACCGGGGTCTATTGATGTCAGTGTGATCTGGCACACTTTGTACAAGCTATACCAGTCTGGTACCTATTTGACTTTTTTCTTGTTTGACAATCTCGTATTTTTCCCCCGCTTATATTTTCTTTATGTTTCTCGTTCAAGGTTTCGTGAGTTCTGTCCGGGCGAGAAGTAAATGACCATCCAACGGATGAGGTTCTAGATAATTGGAGTTATGTGGCAAAATCATGATTAAGTACATAATAGAAGTATCAGTGGTGTTCCCCAGATATCATGCGGGCAGCTCAAACATCCTTTGACTTGCCAACATACTGCATGCCGGTCTTGACACTGCTAAACATCAACTGCCAGACATCCACCACCCAGCTTGTCCCCATCCGCCAAACGCCAACACCCGCAGCAAGCGGTAGCCTGTCCAGAGCAGTGACCGCATACGTGGATGTCAAGTTGAAGAACGATTTGTGCGGGAGGCGGGCGCGTTCCGACGCCTCGATGGCAGGCTTAGCAATCACCGTCCCCGTCTTCTCCTGGTGCTTGATGACCTTAATCAGCTTGCGGGTGCGGACGTCAGCGCCAGGAGTCCATGTGGCAGCTGTATAGCCCGTAATCAAGCCCGCGTTCGGCACGCCCTCCAGCATGCACCCGTTCCACACGTATCTCTGGTTCATGGTATCGTTGAGCGAGACACCGTCAATGTCAACCGCAATGTTGGAAAGCAATTCCATGTAGAGCCCAGTAGCGGTGATGATCATATCTGCTTCCAATTTCTCGCCAGACTTGAGAAGAATTCCATCTTCGGTCACGGTTTCAATGATGTCGGTGACGATGTTGACGTTGGGCTTGTGCAGGGCTTTGTAGAAGTCACCGCCAGGGGAAAAGCATAATCTCTGCTGGAAAGGATCGTAACGGGGGTTGAAGTGCTTTTCGACATCGAAGCCCTTTGGTAGTTGAGCTCTTGCTCTATTCAGGAGCAGTTTGCGGCCGGCGTTTGGAAACGTGAGAATATACTTGACAAAGGAAGTCTCGGTGAACATTCTCCGCCACCAGTTGATGACCACAGCCCAACGCTTAGGGATCCATCTCGAGAGGTTCTTGACCGCCTTGTCTTTTCTGGGTAGGCTCAGGATGAAAGATGGACTTCTCTGAAGCATGGTCAGAGATCCAGCCGTCTCTGCCATGGCGGGCATTAGAGTAACTGCCGTGGCGCCCGAGCCAATAATGATAACCTTCTTCCCTGCGTAGTCGACACTGTCGTCCCAAAACTGAGGGTGAACCACTTGACCGCCAAACTTCTCGATCCCGGGAATGACAGCTGGTTGAACCTTGTCGTAGCTGTAGTAACCACTGCAGGCGAACAACCACGATGCCTTCATGACCCTCTTCTCGACCGATCCATCCTCTAGAGTCGCATCAATATGCAGAGTCCACCGCTGCTCTTGGGTACTCCAGCTGGCGGAAGTGACGCGATTCCGAAACTGGATCTTCTTGTCGATACCCTCCTCGGCCGCGCACTTCTTGACATAGTTGGCAATGTCCTGAGCTTGAGCCATGGTCGATTCATATGGCCAGGGGCGCCACGGGAATCCAAAGAGCGCCATAGCACTGTCTGTACGAATCCCAGGATACTTCCAAAATGCCCATGTTCCTCCCATTTTCGATCTCGACTCAAGGATGGTGAAGCTGTGATTGGGCAGCTCATTCTGCAGGCGGTATGCGGCGTTGATGCCGCTCACGCCGGCGCCGATAATAACGATGTCGAGTTCTCGGGTTGCCATTTTTTGGGACTTTGCGTCGACTAAAATGAGAGACGTGCAGCCAGTGCTAAACAGGGCGAGCTTTTGGAAGTTGAGATGAACCCCTCGAGCAATTTATTGATGAGATCCAGGTGGTGGAGTGTCGGGTTCATCCCGAAATCTCGGCGCTAAGGCATCCCGCTTCAGCTGCTGGCATTCTTGGCATCGCCCAGCAGGGATTTCATTTGACGGCAGAATCGTGGAGGGGCGAAACCTGAAAAAAAGTTAAAGACTGATTTCCATGTTGGGAATTCAAAAGCATCCCGATCGAGAAAACAGTCTAGAAGAAGAGAACTCGGAAGCCGCCGGCAAGAAGCACGGAGCAAAGTTCGATCTTGGACAAATGGATCGGGTCTTCCGGGGGTTCTGGTCGAGTCCGTCGGGCCAATGCAGAGTCCGGTTTGTGGACCCCCAACACAAACCTGGAGGATACCCACGCACGGCAATTGTGCACCTGCCAAGTCGGCTGTGGCCGTGGACTTCAGGGTGGCAGTTGCTGTCACTCGGTGGGGAATGACCCCCAACCAAAGAACACCCCCACTCAATTCTTCGCATGGTTGTCATCTCGTGGTAGTTACATGGTGATACCACGGCCATGTTTCGAGCAACTACATAGGGTCTTTTTGAGCTGTGAACCGGGTTCAAAATTCTTCAGCTGATATGTGCTTGGCGGAAATATCAGGGGCAACAGAAGCCGTTCTGGGTCACAAGTGGAACCATTGTGTGGCCGACTTGCAGTTGCCTTCTTGTCGTTGCAGCCGGTATTGGTCACGATGTGATTAGACAAAATTGGCGGAAAAATACTTTGCCCATCTCAAACACTGGGAAGGCACCTACGTAGTGGTTCCGAAGGCCGTCATTGCAATGTCGTAGAATTTCAGAACCTCCCGTCACCAGAAAACCCGACCGCCTTCTTTTTCTTCTTCCTCTTCCCTACCACCAAACAACAGCCGCTACCAAGTCCATCGTTAAATCCAAGCTGCAATCGTTGAACGCATCGCAGCATTTGGCCGTCACTTCAGAATTTATCTGGCCAGGTACGGTGAATGCTTCGTATTATTTATCTGTCTGTAACCACATCTCTAATAATGTACAGGCTGCCATTCAACACCGCACCGTCACGTTCTTTCGGATAACCACATAAGCATCCACCAACATGCAGACCACCGCAAATACGGATAGCCCAACGGCTCCTCTGCCTCCCCAACAGGCCTTGACCCGTGACCCACCTCCGTACACCGAGACTGACTCTATCGGCCACATCTCTAATATCTCTACCACCACCACACTTCGCGAGGATGGGAACAAGGCAGCAGCTGACAACACGCAAGCACCCCCTGCCCCCGAGAAGACAACTGTCGGAAAATCCACATTCTACATCGTCGACCTAGAGATCCAAGACCCCAACGGTCAGGCTGGTCACGATGCCCAACAGCGGAGACGGTTCCGGCCATCAGGCTGGATGACGCATCGCTTGTCTCCTGTAGGCGCAGCGATGGTTGATGGATTTCTCTTCGCCATGACTGGCATGTTGTTCTGCTGCCTGCTCTTTGTATCGATCCATTTCTTCTCGGCTGATTCCATGGACCAAGAAGGGAACTGAAGAAAATCTGGCATGTAATCACTCTTTGCGGGAGTTGGCGGTTTGCGAATCACAGCGGATAAGTTAGACAAGATTTGGTTTTTGTTTCTTCATGGTTATCATCTCCCTACTCCGTATACAGACAGAAATAAGAAAGTCCCCTTTTTTGATCAATTTTCGTCATTTACATAACCAGCTTTGTCCTCCCTGGCTTCAATTGCTCGTTGCCCAAGTAATACACTGCCAGGTTGTTCACGCCAGCTGACAGCTTTCCAGGTGGTACAGACAGCGTCACACTCCCATCGGCATTCACCAGCCCAGAACTCAGAAGACGACCGGCTTCTCCGACTTCCCCATCGGCCCGCAGCTGGACGATCCCCCCTGCTGCATTTTCCTCCGGGCCACCAAGTACCCTTACTTCAACTTTCCCATCGCCTACCACCCGAGCATTGACCTCGGTCGGTCCCGTCGGAGGTTCTTGGTATCCATTAGCAGTCAACAACCAATCAGGCCTGGCTCCCCGACAGGGAACGCATCCAGGTCCCCAGTAATCTTCTGAGACGTTTCCCGTCACCAGGTGTCGGAAAGGCCACCACATGCGTTGAATGCCAGGCCACGAGACGGGCTTTGTCGGGCCGCCGTTAAATCCGACTTCGCGTTCGTATAAGGCCGGGTGTAAGAGGTCGACGTCCGGTTTCGAGCCTCGGATTTCGTTGCCTCCGCTGCCTCCTTGTCTTTTTCCCATATTCTTTCTTTTTATTGTCTCGTTATTATCTACCCTTGTTTTTCTAGTACTCATTTTTTCTCTCCAGTTTAATGACCAAGTTGCTGTCGTAGGGTTTGTAGGGTTTGTAGAGTTTGTAGAGTTTGATCTCTCGACGTTGGCCCACCCCGCTTTCCAGTTCTTGCTGGTCCAGTACATCTCGTCGATGGTCAGACACCAGAGCTTTCGTCGGCCGTTCTCCAGGACGAGTTGATCGTGGTACATGCCGCCGTTCCAGCCGCTCGAACCTGCCTGTCGCGAGGTGCCTGTCTGCAAGAGCTTAGTGCGAAGCGTCACCGAACGGCCGTCTCGGGAGACCAAGATGACGGGTTGGAGCCGCCAGTGCAGTGGCACCGAGGAGCGGAGGCTCGTGAGGGGCGGGTTGTAGAGTTCTTGCGAGGAGTTGTAGTAGCGCAGCGAACAGGCCAGAGAGATTTTCGAAGGGGTCTGGTACCACCCTATTCCGGGCGAGAGCTTGAATCCTTGCGAGGCGTGGAGGTTCGCGAAGTCGCCGCAGCGGATGTCGTCCGCGTAGTTGCCGTAGGCGGCGGAAGTGGATTCTGATTCGTCGTACGCTGAGGAGCGGGAGAGGGAAAGCAAAAGGGTGGAGAGGGTCGGTGATGAGGGATAGAAGGGGGTGTATGATGATGGACGCCCGGTTGGAATTGCGGGGAGGTTGGAAGATGAGGGTGACAAAGAGGAAGAAGGAGGAAAGATGCCGCCCGATCCCCAGCCTGAAGCGTAGTCGGCGAAGAGGAGACGGGTGTAGTTTAGGTTCTGGATCTGCCAGGTTCCTGTGACGGGGGATTTGACGAGAGTGTGAAGGAATGTGCAGAACTGCCACTGGCCGGATTTGGCGGTTTGGTTTCCTGTGAGGCCGATTTCGAGACCGCGGGCTGTGGCGGTTTTGAGGTCCGCGGAGACTTCGATGATTGTGCCGAAAATGGGATGTTCGTTGAGTATCCCGCTGGAGAGACCTTCCGGACCCATTCGGGAGAAGACGGACTGGATGCCGGCTGGACCTGGTGGGGATGACACGTCGCCTTGGATTGTTATGGTGCCGTTCGGGGCAAAGAGGGAGGTGACGTCTGACCAGAGGCGGCGGTCGACCTGGTAGCCCATTGTGTGGACCAAGTTGCGGACTTCGTCTTCTTCGTTGAGGCGGGAGATGTGGTACTCTAGGTCCTCAAGAGGGAGAGGAGATGCGTTCCTGTGCTTGATACTGTCGGAAGCGAGCAAGGAGAGACCGGCTTGCTCGGCCGTGTAGTGATACGGGATGACCGGAACAGAGTTGTTGGGACCCGCATTCTTGAAGCCATCTTGGTAGTTGCCGTAGTAGATGGGGTAGAAACGTAGCAAAAAGATTCTCCAGCGTCCTTCATCTTTGGTGTACAGGTTCTCGAAAATTCCGCCTTCGATTCGTGTGTTCCCGGCGCCATCACCCAGCAACCTCATGGCAAACCACCGACCCTTGGCGCTTTCTCCGTCGTCGGCGAGGGAGATCATTGGCTGGTCGTTGATCAGGACATGAAGGGACCCGGGTTTGATGCCATCCATATCACCGGCGTCGTCTCGAAGCCACTTCTCGATGGCCGCTGGGCCGATCACTGTCGTGGCTGCCGAGTCGGAAAGGGGATCACTGTTTGAACCCCAGCGGAGGATCCCATTGTGGGAGAAGAGCGATCCCATTTCCGACCAACGACCATATTGGGCAAGTTGGGCAAAGTGTTTCTGGACATTTTTGATCTCTCGAACAGACTCAACTCGTTGGAGGCTGACGGTCAGGGAGGATGCTGTGGGTTCGGCTGCTGACGCCCAGGGGCTGACCCCAAGGGCAAGCAAAACTGTCTTCAACATGAGCTTCATCTTACAGACAGCTCAGGAGGAAGAATCGTACTTGGTTATTGAACATGGATACCTAACGAGCGTTTTTATTCACAGGTTTATAAACAATCCTTTTCCGGCACTCATTCGACGCCACATGCATATGCCGGGCCTGGTATACGCTTCATCTATATTCGCTTGCATACACCCAGCGATCTATTTAATCTGAAGCAATATAGACTACTGTAAGCCCCATTTCCCATTGGTATCTCAAGTGTGTGGGGAACCCCTGCCGAGTGGTTGTCGGCTGAAAAGGCTCTTCCCGGGCCAACCAGCTCAAGTAACCGGCTCGATACATCCGAGATCTGCTATGGACCCGGGACTGTGTTCATAAACGCAAAAAAAGGGGAGAGAGAGAGGCAAAATTGACATTCATTTGTTTTCAACCCCGGAGTCTTCGGCACGCACCCAACGTCATGATATCCTGCTGCGACCACGGGCCACGCCCCACAATGGATTCGAAGCCGCGAGGTTGAAAGTTGCCAAACACCTTTCTCAGAGCTTCGTATGAATTTGACTATCTTCGTTCGGCACTAAGGAGGCCTTCAAATTGCACGGCCTTCGACGTCAGCATGTGGAATCTGAGGAACTTCTTTAGGGAGGAGAAATCGCAAAGCTGTAGACGGTGACGATGAAGATGGAGGAGCATATTCATTGGTGAGAGCTTCCAATGCTGACGAGATGGACTCTACAGAGCTTTAACTCTGTTGTTCTTCTCTGGGATATTCTGCAGAAACTGGGTACAAGCTGGGGGAGTCTTTAAAGCTCTGAAATTCCGCTGAGGTTGTACCAGTTCATGTAGTTAAGGCAGTCGTTCAATTATAAAACTTCTTCTTTTGTTAACAATCACCAATAAAGTAGGCAGCCTGCGTAGGGTTGTTGGCCATCCTTCCCAGCGATATCCTCCCCCGATTATCGATATTCGCAAGCCGGCCAATATCGACATCTGAGTGGGCAACATTTCATGCCCGCCATTTTTGCTGCAGCGGTAGATGAAATCGCCCAGTTTGTAACTCGCCTAGGCTGTCTCGTCGTCTGTTTATAACGAGCCATGATAGGGATGAGCACAGCGGAAGGGGATGAGGTTTATTAATCTGCTGATGATGTGTTTGTGTGTTTGTGTGTGCGTATTAATAACGTCCGGGGCCCTTGCCTCGAGTGTGCTCCCATAGAATTTGCTATATAGCAGCAGCCTCGGCTAGGTTACTTGTACTATATAGAATAGACGCCTATCGAGGTAATCGAAGTTATGCTTTTACAGCGTAAAAACCGCTTACGAGTCATTTACTTCAACTCTAGCGTATACCCACCCCTGTACCAGTATACCGTTCATATTCTTTTCTTGGATTCTCACCATATCCCCCCAAGGTTTCCCACATTATATGGTTCGGAACTCTCTTGTCTTTATACCTCGATTAACTCCGGAGAGCTAAAATTGTAGGTATTAGTACCATTAATAGGGTTTCGGCGAAAAGCCTATTTGCTGCGTGGCCCTACCGTTAGCTTAATTCACAGTGGGTGCCAAGAAAATATCCTTTTTCCAGGGGAAGGTGATCTGCTGATGATGGATACCTTTTATTTTCAAAGGCCTATATCTCTTTATGTAATCAATCACCAAAAGCGTTGTAAATCCCAACGCCGCATGGCACGATGTTGGCTGCACATGATAAACAACTGTTGGCTCCCTGTTGACCTTGCTAACAAGCGCCAACCCCCTAAGCCCCAGGCTCCAGGTGAGAACAAGCTTCCTTTCTACACAGGATAGCTAATAATCGCCATGCTATCTGCCCAACCGAAAAAAAAACAAAACGAAAACAGCCACAACAACTCCGTATCGTGGGTATCCAACCATCCAGTCATCATGCAGACCTCCACTTGACGCACCTCCCCTTCCCATCAACCTGCCACACAGTCCCGTACTTGCTCCTCCTAATCTCCCCGCCGGCGCCCCCGTCATCGCTCCTGCAAACCCACGAGTGATCGCTGTTGCTGTTCCACATCGCCACCCGCCCGCCGTCACCGCTCATCACCACCAGACAGATATTCCTGGCCCCCATCAGGCTCGCTATCCCGTCGACGCTCAGACTCAGCCCCAAAACATCCCTCTCGCAGACGTTCCTGAACTGTCCGGCGGGTATGTGAATCGCCCCCCTCTTGAACGAGTCAACCATCGCTATGCCTGCACTGTTTTTATTATTGCCCACGGCGCCGCGGGTTTTTGACAGAAGCTGGCGGGCGGCTTCCAGACAGGAAAAGATATCCCGCAGGGATCTGATGTTTTTGGGCAACTTTGTGGCGGTCGCGATCGTCGTGGCGGCGTGCAGGTTTCCAGCCGCCGCGCCCAGGAGGAGCTTGACGCCCATGTCGGCTATCGAGTCCACCACGGCCCAGTCCGGGTTCAGCGAGGCCATGACGTAGATGTCCTGCCCGGAGTCGTTGGCTATGTGGATGGAGTGGTTGGCGCCCATGATGTTGAAACTTTACATATATATATCAGTTACTAGTCTAGTTTGGGAAAAGAAAGTTTGATATTGAGGGTAAGGGTAAGGGTTAGGTTAGTAAATATGCCCTTACCGGATGCCGAGAAAAAAAAAACCAAATATTGTGTTGAAAATCGGTAAACGAATAAATATCTTTGGAGGCTGAGCTCTTTTTTTTGTGGGTTTGTATTCTATTTTGTGCATCCCTTTTTGAGACGAAGATAATAATTATGGGGGGGGGGGGGGTGGGAAAAGCCATCGATGTTTTGAAGTGGGTCAAAAGTTCGTTCGTTTTGAGTCGTCGGGCACCAATTTTGTCCCTTGGGCCTAATTGGACAACGCATCGTTTCAGAATTGGTCTTGTGCTCACGAAAGAGCGGTGATTTGGCAGGCTGCTGGCGACTTGTAGAGTAAAAGACAATATTCACCAAACAGAAGTGTGACTTGTAAACTTCAAAGCTTGGCCCGGGTGGTTTGTGTCTGTCTGGGTGAACCCGCCTTTTACCCCCTTGAATCAGGGTTAGGGTCGAATTGCTTGGTTTCCCGTCCAACCATCTGTACATGCACAGGTTTGTCTCAATGCACAAGAGTGGGATGGGAGAAGGACCAATCTTGTCGAGGGATCTGCAGTGATATTCCATCCAACATGCAGCGTAGCTGCTTTCTGTTGACTCCAGTCGCGGACTCGGTGCGATATGTGCACAAGGCTTGTCTCATTTCCTTTTCCCTTCTCCAGCGTGTTCGTCTTATCTGTACTTGCTTTCTCATTTTCCTCTCTCCTGTCATTCGGCGCCCTCTTCTATCCACCGAATCCCAGATCATCAAGCACCGTTTTCTGCTGCGTGCCCAGACCTGCAAGTCTTCGGACAAGACAACGCCTTGGCCAGAACAACAACACGCGAACTTGTCTACTCGTGAGCAAGAAAAAGATGTTCAAGCCTCGATTACAAAAACGGACGCATGCATCCAGGCAGGCGGCTCTCGCCATCCATTACCCCGAATGATATACAGGTATGTACAAGTCCCTTCCCATCTCATCACCTGCTTCCCCATCATTCGGTCCCAGCAAACAGACCCAAGAAAAGCCAAGACGAAGGGAGGAAATGGTGATCCTCCCTGCCAAGCCAAGAGCATGTTTCTTCAAAGGACCTTTTCCACTCACAATCAATGAGAAGGCGCCAACCTCCGCAACATTAGGCTGGTGGGTATCAGCCAAGAATTGAAGGCCCAATACCAAGACGGGCCAAGCCAAACGACCCAAGGAAAAAAGCAAAAGAGCTTCCCCCTCCCTTCCCGCATTTTGCCCCTTTCCCAACCAAACCTCAACAACACACACACACACACACACACATCCCTTCTGTGTCCGAGAATTCCCAGCTTATTCCGATCTCTTGGAACCTGCTGACAGCCCCGAGCATTTGGGACAGCATATGTGGTGTGCGCCGCGTGCATGGCAATCAATTTTGAGTGGCTATCCGTATGGCAGAACGGAATATCCAATGAAAGAGGAGGATCCAGACCGTGAGCCACCATGCAGCATGATGCATCTGATAACCAAAGACCGTCAGGTCTTCTGACAAGCCACCTGAGAGAGAAAAGTCTCTTTTTCTCAGCGACGATCCTCCCATTTCAAGCAAAGATGTGGCAGTGCAAGCAGAAAGGAGATATGATGATGCAAAAAGTTCTCAAAACTGCCTGTTCGTGTTTGCCTATCAGTTTCGGCCAAGCTTCTTGGCCCAACAAAGATTCACTCAACCCCAGGTTATGACGCACTCTGATTCCTGCGAGCCAACCCAAACACAAGCCCCTCATCTTTGGTAGGAGCCTTCCGTCCAAGAAGAACAAGAAAAACAAAAAAGCACCTACCCGTTAAGAGATTTGGCGTGATTGGGCGGATAAGCTTGCCCATCATTTTGCGAATCCTGTGGGGTCGGCTGCCTCCTCCCGTGTAACAGCCGTTCCCTTCCCCGCAAAACATTCCCTGTGCAATGTGTCACCAGTCTTGTTCCCACACCAAATCCGCTAGATGTCATCAAGTAGATGACATCCTGCGAGACCAAGACTTTCCGAGACGCACAAGCAAAGGAAACTTGTCCTGACTCAGCTTGTTCATCTTCAAATCATCAATACTATTCAGTGACAGACTCCGCTTCTTGTCAGAAGCTGTCTCTGCTACGAGTGACTGTATCTTCCTGGTTGAGCTTGACCGCTGCCTCGCAACAGACTCCACTATGGTCTGTTCCTGTTGATGGTACCTGCGCGGCCTGCGTGCATCCGGAAGCTCCGCTTTGGCCGGAGACGGTGTAGATGACAAGGGTGCTTGGTCATTCTCCTTGGCGGCGTCGTCCAGAACGGTCTGGCTGAGTCGGCGCTGGGGTATCTGAGACTCACGGCGAGATTCAGGCGTTGTGGTCGTGCTTGGTGCAGCATCAAGGTTGACGCGCATGAAGGAAAAGGGAAATTCAACTTCACTTCCAACTGTGAAAGCGGTTAGTTAGCTGCAGCTTATAAAATAAACAAAAGGGATGACATACCATGAGTGCTCCAGAGCTGAGCATCGACTTTGTACTTGAAGAACTCACTGCTGGCCGGGTTCAGGCCGTTCTGACCGAGCCAGGCAGCAACCCACTCCTCTGCTGCCTTCACGGCATCGGCCTTCTTTCCGGGCATCAGCAGATGAGTTTGCTTGCTTGCGGCAAAGTTCAAGACAAACTGACGCCGGGAGTGCTCGGCGGCTGTCAGCGCCTTCATGACGTTGATCTGCTCCAGATCCACGTGGGAAGACTGTCGTCTCCTCTCCCTCACTGATGCGTTGGCAGCCGACGTCATGATGCAAGTTTGCTGCTGTATATAAAATGCTTTTGATCAAACAAGTCAGAGGTCGCGTCAGGGATGGCGGCGATGGCGGAAGTGAGGTTGTTGCGGCTGCATTGGGGAGTGCCCAAAACTCGAGGGTGGTCACAAGATGGATGGAAGAGATAGGAGCGATGATGATCAGTCTATATTCAAAAAGAGAGATAAGATCGAAGGGCTATAGAATTCGGGGTGGATCAACTCTGACGAGCTAGATCTTGGAGCCGTTGCAGGGTCGGCATGGTCTAAGTGGGCAAGTGGGCCGTAGGTCGCTTTAAGTGCTTTTGATGTTGCAAAACAAAACCAGACAAGGTTGCGTCAACCGATAACGGGCTGGAGCCAGCCGCCAGGTCCGACAAAGCAAGCAATCAGCTCGCCTTCCCGCTCCTTCCAAGGACGAGCCGAGATATTCCTGGACGGCCAATGGATCGCGAACCAAGAAGTCGGGAATTCGCTAAAGAGGTCTGCCCAGGTGTGCCAAGGGGGCACTAAGAATGCCGTGAGACTTGGCGACGGCAGTCGGAATGGAGACGAGTGCTACGGGGAGCGGGGAAGAGAAACTGGAAGCCTGAAGTCCTGTTTGCCAGCCAGATGCGGATCTTATCTTTTAGCACCATACCTAAGGAAGGAAGTCGGAGCTTATCACCGCTCTGTAAACTGGAAGGAGCTAAAGCCCGTTAGTGAGCAAGAGCTTCTGATGATATGATGTGCTTCCATGACGTCCCCGCCGGACAGTTTTCCATCCCAGCAGCCGCTCCTTGGCAGTGCCGATCCCTTCCTTGTCAACCAATCACGCCAAGCCGCTACTCACAGCTCCTCTTTTCTCCGCAAAAAACGTTTGACCAGATGGATGTTGTCCGAAACCCTCCGGTAACAAACTTCACCTCTGTCCCCGAGTTGATGATGTTCACCGATGGACCAGTCGGAAGTCCGCCGTCAGTCTTACTCATTGATGTTTTCCCGAGTTATTCACGCTGTGCATCGTCACAATTCATATTTTCCTTGCATCATTCCGAAGTTCGAACAATGACTTGCTCGCTCAGCCAAATGACAGCCTCAAACAGAGGGGGATCTCGATCCGGACCCAGCGGCTTGTCATTTCCGGCCTCAATTCATGATCATTTCTTGAACAGCCAAGCATCTTCCTAGAAATTGGGATAGATGCAGCTTTGCAATGCATTTGCAGGTGGCTCCCCGTTAATTTAGTCTGTATCGGAACGACTAGCCAAGCAATTTACACGAGCTTATTTCAATGTCTCTTCTTCCGACAGCATTTATCCTTGTTTTCTGTGCCTTCTTCCGAGATCATCCGTCATTGCACCAACAAGAGAAAGCATCACTCATGATTTTAACACTCTTCTTGGCGCCAATGCTGTCAAGGCACGCAATTCCCCAGACTTGGCAGTGCTTCCACGACCCAAGGGGCTAGGCCAGACTGAGCCGGTCACACGACCTCTTGCTTTTCTTGGGGGTTATCACGAGGAAGGATCAAAAAGCTGGATGGATTCAGTCATTCGTCTCAACAAGCCTTTTCGGGTGCAGTGAGAGCCAATCGTGGTTTGAACATATGCAGCCCGGCATGGCGGTGCAACAACCCAGTGTTTACGTTGCATCTGCATCCGAGAACCAGGTCGTTAAGGGAGGCATGCTTTTGTGTCACACATAGTTTCCTTTCGAATAACAATGTATTGCTGATCTCAAAACTCAAGTCACAAAAAAACATCTTAGAAGATTTCCTGACAGATTAGGCTTTCATCTCATTAGCATAGTTGCTGAGAGCAACATGTCCCACGAACACAATCGTCGAGAGTCATCCTGAACAGACAATTTCAAATAGAACTCCACGTCGTTTATTGAGCGTGACAATAAAGTCACGAGTGTGACTAGATGCTTTCTCAGAATAATAATGAATTAAACAAAATCAATTGCTTGCAACCACATCAGATATTTATTTAGTTTTCCCTGTCAAAGCGAGGCCTCCATAAAAACAAACAGCGTCTTCTAACAGCCCACTATATGAACCATCTCTCTCTTTGCTCGTCGTCTTGACAGAGTATTAGTATTTAGAATCTCAGGTGAAACCCATTCCAGGTTTTTTTTGGGTTCCCAACAACAAAATCATGCTAGTAGCCACGTACCTCCAACTAGTAATCGCTATTATTATGTGTTTTGGAGGCCCTGTGCCGTTCAAGCAGCAGCCCAAAGTTCTCAACGGCACGGTGGTGAGAGGGCCTTCAACGGAAACTCCACGAGAACCGATGGTGTTTTGGTACCAGGTGCTTCATGATGATGAGCTTCATGATGAGGTGTGACAGTCTTAGCTCGCCAAGAAAGAGTGTCGGGCTACTATCTGGGTCTTCTGTCTTGACTTTTGTTTTGAAACCCCAAGTATTGCAACGGTTCAGGTGTTGTACGGTAAACATTTCGGTGCCATCTTGTTGAATACTTTTTGACCTTTGTAATAGCTGCATCGTGTGCTGGAGAGTGCTAGCAGCAGTAGAGAGGGACAAATGTTGATGATGTGGTGCTTCGAGCACAATGAGTGGGATTTCGGAGCTTTACGATAGCGGGTGTGTATCGAGGGAAGAAAGGA
Organism: Cladorrhinum sp. PSN259; assembly: GCA_033725935.1. NCBI lineage: Eukaryota > Fungi > Ascomycota > Sordariomycetes > Sordariales > Podosporaceae > Cladorrhinum > Cladorrhinum sp. PSN259. The sequence continues at coordinate 33,624 of MU867120.1, forward strand.
CTTGAGTTTCTTTGGATGAGGTGGACGATGATACGTCTCTGGGCGAGGGTTGGGCTCGCTAGATGATGAGTTGGGATTTGAATCCAGAAGACACGAGTTACATTGGGCGGTTACGGAGATAAATTTTATTTTGAGCTAATCGTTGAGTTTTCTGGTAGAGGAAATGGTTGGCCTTTTTTTACTCCAGTGTGATTAAGTTTGGAGATTCAAAAAATTGAGGTAATGTCATCTCTGGTTTTTTTTCACTATTGCCCATACAAGCCGTCAATAAAACGCTGTTGGAGAATGATTGCAGGACAAGCTACCTAGTTTTACTGCCCACGTGGGTGGGATCTTGCAACGACTGCGCGTTGCTAGGGCTATATGAAGCCCAGGTCATACCTTCCCAGCCCTAACCTAATGAAACAAATAATAGTAGCATTGATTTTCTCCGAAAAAAAAAAGGTTTTGTTGTCTTATTAAAAAGCTTCAGGGGTGAAAATGCAAAAGCTAACCGGGCAGCTTCCCCTCATATTATGAGGGAAGGTGCTGGGGTACGAAAAGCACTCGGTGCTTTTACTCCGTGGGACGGTTCGAACGGGGGACCTCGCACTCGAGTGCGAAGGGGGTTGGCGTATGCGCCGCCCCCGAACCATTGGGCTATTGCCCAGTTTGGTTCTGGGGGCTGGTGATTGGATGAACGATATGGGAGCCTATATAGGACCGGAACTTTGGCTGTGAGTACCTGATAACCTTGTATGCATTCTATTGGGATAAGTACCTTGATGGGCATGTTCTTCCTCTCAAGCTCTCTCTGGAAGTTCACTCCCTCACTTTATCTTGATTTGCACTGAAATATTGCTGTCTCTGTAAGACGCAAAAGAAGCTGCAGAAAATTTATTGCTCTCAGCTGCCTAGATTCCCATCTGGATGTTACTTTTTAAACTCCAAAAATTCAAATAATGCCCCGTTCTCAGGCTGCATCTCTGTTTTCCGGTGGCGCCCAAACAAATGTGCTAGGTACATATAGTGAAGTCAGAAGCAGTTGGCCAGTCCGGTGGTTGTGCTTCAGGATGTTCCCAAATGCCCACATCATTCACGCTAGTACTGTAATACGACTCGGACTTGGTCAGTTGTCGCCTTCTCCAAGGTGCACGAAAGATGGAGAAGAGGGTGACAACACATACTGGACTTGAACCTCATAATCGCCGCACCACAAATAAGGGATCAACAACTTAACCAGCTGACTACCAATCTGGCAAGTCTCGTTCTCATCCTCGTCGTCGACCCAAACCTTGCCATGAGGCCCAAAGTCTCCATAACATACTCGTGGATGGTGGGATTTAGGGTTGGACTCAAGCTGCGGGGTGAGGATCACAATTCTTGATTAGCGTAACCCAAAAGGAATAAAAGAGACACTTACATAAAACTCATCTGTCCAGTTTTCATGCCCATCTGGGTGACAATCTCGGCTCATGTAGAAAATTTCATTTTTCCGTCTGGACGAGCCGCCACCCGTGCCATCATCGTCGTCAATCCATACGGACACAGCGACAGAGATGTACTTGAGCCCCGCAAAGCGACGTCGAATCGCCGGGGCGACGAAAACCCGACAGAGCCGTGGGCTGACGGCCCAGAGAAATGACGCGACGTAGTCAGCCGCGCGCAGCTCATCCTTTCGCTACCGTGGAATCCCAGACATCGTGGGCCACGTGGAAGACTGTCGGGTTTCGATGCGGCCCCGGCTTACTCTCGAAAAGGTCCCTTTCGTCCGGACAGGAAAAGATTGCTTGCCCGATGGGGCGGCGATGATGAGCCTTGAACCACTCATTGTTTGTCTGACGGAGATGTGTTCTAAACAGTCTATCGTTACGGTTCTTGTAAAATAGTTCGTTCTCTTTGAACCAAACGGGCACAGTTCAGTCTGGGACGTTCAGGTTATATGCCTTTTCTTCTGGTTCAAGCTGTCCATTCATTAAAATTTCCCAAGGGTTTTGAGGCTTGTCAAGACTTGACTCGTTATCAGGAATTTTGTGCGTCCAATTTCTTAACCGTAAAGTCTATCTTGTCAGCGACGGAAAAGAATTTAAGGTTCTTTCCCCTCTCTTTTTGGCTCTTTTAATCCTGTTCCCTTCTTCTTCTTCTCCAAACTCAAACGATACTTTACTCGCCACCAAAGATATCATGGTCCGTGCCTGCATTCCAGGATTCGCTCTCTGTTATTGTTCTCAAAGTTTTCTTTTTTTTTTTTTTTTTTTTTTTTTTTTTTTTTTTTTTATAAAAAAAAAAAAAAAAAAAAGGCAGCATCCATCAAACTCTATTAAAGCAATTTAAAAATAGAATTAAAAACGAAGCCTTGACTGAATGACACAATGAATGTATCACGTGAAAAAAAAAACACAAAAAAAAAGGTTACGTCTGCCGGTGATCTACGAAAAACCAACCAACCAATCCCTTTCTAATTCTCCCCATGAATCTTTTAAAGAACCAAGCACAACACTGGGTAAGGGTAAAAGTAAGCACAAAATGTTTCACATCATGAACACGTGGCGTCGGAACTAGTGTAAGCTTCTCGACAGACCAGACGCACATCATATCAATGACGATGACATCCAGATACGTACCAGTCCATGATCCCCAGAAACCTCAGCTAGATAAACTCATAGCCTTGGCAAAGCCATTCATCACCCTACCCACATGCATCTGAAACAGATTGAATTTAAGAAGGTTATTCCCAATTAGTATTTTACTAGTTTTTCCTGCGAATTTGGTCCCTCGGTTTCTTCTTCTTTCAATTCTTGTGCTTCTTTCTCCATCCCACTCACTTGATTAATCCATCACTTCAATTTAGGTCTCTCTGGCACTGCCTTGAGGGCACTTTTTTCCTCGCTTGTCTTTTGCCGTGCCACTCTGATTAGAAACCTTTCCTTTTGAAATAACCGTAAATCCAAGAGATGCAATACAGCCAGATGAAATCAACCAAAATACCCTTTCTATAACGTCATGATAGGCGAGCGGGCGAGGGACTCAAACCATAAAACACCGACCGATAATAATAAAACCAAAGACCGAAGAACTTGACGCCGTCATGCCGACATAAAATTGAATATCACACTCAATAAAAGGGGTATCACCACAAAAGGCCTCCCATAACTTGATCCTGCCACAACTGCGCAGCACGGAGAAATTTAATAAGCCACAGCACATCCGAACCATTATCATCCCTTGGGCAAGGTCTCTGCGTGCAATCGTCTCCGCGTCACCATGTCAATCACTAGCAAGAGCAGGCGTTAGGGAGCTGGCTGCTTCGTTGCGTCACCTTCCGGCATAAAGTCCCAATTGACAAGGTCGGTGAATTCAGATTCCGTAGCTGAAGGTGGCATTTTGTCCGGGTATTGACAAGCATCCCAAGTCGGCATGGTGACCTGGAAGTTGAAATCGTCGAGATCGTCAAATTGGCTCACGGCATCCATCAGCTGTTGGTTCTGGAGGTCGAGGTTCTGTGGGTCAATCATCACATAGTCGTTCAGAATCTCTGGCTGATTGCCAAAGACAGGCGAGTGGCCTTGGACCTGAGGCGGAAATTGTCTCATATCGGACGGCATAACCGGCGTGGTCGGCAGTGGGCCGTCCGGTTCGGTCTGGGGAGATGCCGACAACGAAGAATTTGAGGTCGTGTTGGATGCCGGTGAAGCTGAATCTTCGTACGTCCCTGTGGCTAGAGGTGGGAGAGGTGATGGATGGAGCGGCACCGACCCTGCAGACGACCGGCGGTATCTAGCTGGATGGTCTAGGGTGGGCATTACTTGCACCTGTCTCACGGGTGAGTATCGGGTGCGGTGGATGTCGTAGCTGGGGGCACCGTGTGCGACATACGGCCGGTGCTGCGAATGATAATGAGTAAAGGATGGCCGGAAATCCCGGGAGTAAGGAGGATTCTCTGCCGGGAGGTTGATCGAGACGCGGCGATTCATCGGGAACGCTCGGGCAAATTCCTCGTCAATCGGATGCTGGTGGTTTGAATGGCCTATCTGCGGATTGAAATACAGATTCGCGAACTGGCGAGAGTGAGCAGCTCGCGTCCTCTCGTCCTCTTCCTCTTCGTACATCTGATCTCCTCGGACAATTTCCTCGGTGATCTTGAGTGCCCTGCCGGTAAGTTCCTTATGGACTGCTGACGCTTCGTAAGCCGACTTGAGACGCTTCTCGAGGCTACGATCACTTCGCCTAGATGCAGCGATGTATGCTCGTTCCTTGTTCTTGAGCTCCTTGATTCTGATCTCATTTTGCTGCTCGGGTGTCAAGTTATCGGCGGGTCGCTAGATGCACAAATCGGCCGTATCAGTATGGGAGACCAGGTAGAGAGATCGGAATCGAGGTACTTACAGCCATGTTGGACTTTGGAGAGCGGGGTTTCGTCATGAATGCGATAGCTGGGCTGTCGATGATGGAAGTGGTGGAAGAGAAACTGGGCGTTGGAGATACCAGACTCTCTTGGTAAATAAATACTCTATTACCTTGTGGTAAAGTCGGAACCGGAATGAGGGGAACCTGATCGGAGAAGCTTAGGGAGACTCAAGCCAGGCAGCTGCTTTGGGCTAATGGGATTGAGTCAGAAGTGGCTTTTGAATGGCTTTCAGATTCCGTGGGACAGAAGAACCTTTGGGCAGGAGCACCAAGTGTGGCATTCTTGTACCAAATTGCAGGCACGTATTACGGCAACCGCAATCCTGCTACAAAGCTGGGGGCGTCTCCATCCGTGAGTTCCCACCAAAAAAACCCGATCATGAGAGAAACGTGCGATCTCGATCTCGTTTCACTCTGACTGGCTGTTATTGCTAATGTTGGGGCCGAAGTACCTGCAGTAACCCTGTCCACCCGGGAACAAGCTGCAATTGCCCCGCAGCAGTTCCCGGGTGGGTAACACAGTATCTTGCCTATCTCCATGCTAACATGGAAACACAAACGACCTGCATAGAATAGGATTGAAGTGCTGCCGAGGGCCCAGTTGGCAGCCTGTTTCCCTTCCTCAACCTTCATCGCTTACGAAGGAACCCAATTGATGTGAATGAGAAGAAAGATTTACGACATCCGTCAAAGCTGTCAAAACGCCTGCAACGAGATTCCGGACGAATTGGAACACCAGACACAAGACAGGTGGAGTGTTTCTCCACTGCTATTGATGTCATTCTTGCTTGATACCCGCCGCTAGGTATTATTGCGTTTTACGTTCAGACAACACTGCAGTGTACCTACAATACTACACTGCTAAGGCAAGCTCGGCCGAGATGCTCCGCTCAAATCATGGCTTTCAGTTGAGATGGCATTAAGCAAGGGAACTTTCCTAATGCAGATCTTGGGATGAGACTGATGCTGGTGCCAGACCACACACATCTTCATCTTCCACTCTATCCTACTCAATCAACTGCCTATTACCACCCATTGCCCCCCCAGTGGTGCAATTCCCGCCGCAGCTATTGCGTTGCGTTATCCACCGACCGGACGTGGCAGGCAAACAAGGAGAGACATTTGGCCGGAGCAAATCCTCCGCCCTTGTTAGCAAGGGGTGTGGTACCTGGGGTTACTTTGTGATCAAATTGCGCTAACACTTCTATCTTGTGCCAAGGCTGCATACCACATGCGGGATGCTCGTGAACCCAAGCAACCTGCAGCAGCCTCTGCTGGAGGGGAATGCAAGGTAGAAAACTCGGCAGGATTTTCCAGACAGGCAATTCTCACCGATCCAAGACCACCCAACCACGGATCGATCGCACCAATGGCTCCGGATTACGCTACTGCACCACAGAAATTGGTGGCGATGCCAGGCCGTTCCGCGAAAGGAGAAACACAAAATGCTCGGCGTGGAGGGCCAGCATGGGAATCTCCAATTCCCATCGTGGTTCTCCAACAACTGCTGAACAGGGCGGCCATGTTGTATTTTTCGTTGTCAATTTCCCCATTCGGACTCAATCAAGGGTTACCATTGGCTAATGACTCCAACGACCCCGCTCCGTGATGTCATTGTGATGTGTCTTGGCATCCGGAACACAAGCTCCTAACTGACGTGCTAGGACGGTTTAACAGATGATTACAAGTATCTGCATATAAGTTCGCCTCCCTCCCGGCAACCAAAAGCAACTCAAGAAACGCAACACCTTGAGGGTAATTATTAACGATATGATGCAGTATGACGAGCTCCTTCTTTTTGTCTGGCAGCATTCTTTTTCCGATAGCAGATCGAATAACGCGGCTTCTGGACGGAAATTCCGCACCAGCGATCGGGTGCAACCTCGGTATTTAATATCATGCAAATCTATCAAGATGGCTTACTTCTAGGCCCTTATTCCGAAATCTCACTTACACTAGGCTCAACAGTTTGGGATGATCTGATCGATCTCGGAGGTTGGCCCGTGACAAATCATCTCCTCTCATCGATATCAAGAAACGCGGGACAAAGAACCGCCTGCAGCCTGGGCCAGCTAATTAACACTAAATGACAAGCCATTCTTCATTGCCGAAAGATTGGTACACTCACTGATTGCGGCGAGCCCGTTCAAATTCGTAGACAACTGCAGTAGTCTACTTCGTCCACCAAGTTTCCCCTCACTAACCATGCATTTCGCCTCATCAAGGGCCATCCGATGTCACGGTAGAGTTCAAAGCCCATCATCCTGTCGTCTGATGTCGACCTTTTGCTGGAACGAGACTTTTTAGTTCATAGTTCGCCGTAGAGTAGCGTACGTATGTAGTTACAGTAGTGTACTCTCGCCCACGGTCAGATATTTTTCAATGTTGCGGTCTGATCCACTGACACCCTCCCTCCAGTGAGTGAGGGTCAACACACACTGATTTCTACCAATGATAAGTTCCGGATTTCAAACCACCAATTAGAAACCGCCTTCCTCTCTCACGGCCGAGAATTTGTTAGTCGCCTCCCCTTATGCCACATTTGCCCATTTCGGCAATAAGACAGACCAAACAAGCTTCTCCATCAGAGCCGATCCTCGCCCAATTCGTGCTTTTTATTGAGCGACGACCGTTGGTTTCCACGCCAAGCTAGAAGTTTCGACGGGTGTACACTAAAAAATAGGAGTTTGTGTGTCATTCAACACCAATCATGTATCCCACGATGGTTGTCACTGACAGGGCAGACACCAGACTTTTACTTTTCTTGGGTCTCACTACTTTTTGGTTCTCACACTGCAGTGCATCGCATTGCATTGAGTACCCCTAAGTGGAGTTCGGCCAACGACCAACAGGTGCACTCCCCCCTCACGCTCAATATCACCAAATTGCCGACACTCGTGTTGACTGCGTACCATTGAGATAATGTTGCTCACAACTCATTGGCACACGTGGTCAACGGGCCACACAACAAGTCCGGAGATATGCACTGCGGGAATTCGGTATGTACGCCCGTACAGGACGCAGACAGATAGGTCATGGAACTGCAGGTGAGGTGCGCTTCGGTGACATTGAACCAGAGATTTTACAGTTCATCATAAGATAAGATGATGAGATTTAGGGGGTAGACATTGCATGTGCCTTCCAAGTTGCGGCCTTGTTAGTTGCAGCTTGGCAATGTCCCCGCTCCGGCAGGCAGTTTGATCACCCATGACATAGGGAGCCTCCATCATGACAGAAAATCGCGGACACCAAAATACCACACCACCACTTCAAACATCAATAATACAGCCAATTTTGCAACAAAATAGATAAAATCAATTGTATTCTAATGCCCAGTCATCGCTCCCTCTAATTCCAAAACGGTTTTCTTTTTAAAAAAGATTTGGGGGATACTATCCACCTAGCAATTAATAGAGGCTTGTTCCAACTTGGGTGTGGGTGTCCGCGTTTTTCTGTCATGATGGAGGGAGCTTGGTGCTGTCAGGAAGGGTACCAGCTATCCATCGATCTATCATTGTTATGGCATGTTCATTGTGCGTAAGGGAGACCGTGCGATTCTACAATCTCCACCAGATTTTATTTTAGTGTAAGAGACTAGTTTTTTTGCGGCCGTACCCAAGGAGAGCTAGGCCAGCGGAAGTCCGGACGAATGATCGATCCCGTCCATTGAGACGGGAAACCTCTTGGGTGGAAGCGCTATCTAATGAACTTTATTCGAAGGGTACTTGGTCTAGTGTACGAGGCGAGGGGAAACGAAACCACATCGCCGCCGCTTGCTTTTCTCTGGTTGGAACTCTGGAAAGCAGACCGGTCAATGCCACTGGTGAAAACTTTAATTCGCCATGGTTCATGGAGTTTCATTAGTGGGAAAACATATGCACAATCACCTAGTTCCAAGAATGATCTGCGTGATCTCGATAATAATGGAGAATGGGAGAGTGGAGAGAGAGAGAGAGAAAGAGAGAGAAAGAGGGGTTATCTAGTGTATTTGAGGGGTCCTTCGTTCAGTTCCCCGGTTTCACAGCCGAGCGGGTGAACGGTCTGGGCATCTCGATCTCGCTCGGAGAATTTCCGGGCACCAGGGTCACACCGCGGACAGCATATCACAGCAGACCGGCCGTATGTACCCTCTCACCTTGGTTTCCCCAACGGGGCGGTCCGTCACACTCTCAAAATTCTCCACTGGGTAGATTGTAGTAGTATGAGACATGAAATCCTGAAATAACCCTGAAACACATACCTATTCAATAACAACGCTACTGCCTATTTCCTATCCCATGTAGCTACGCGGAAAGAGAGCTATAGGCGTGACAAGAGAAGAATCAAGTCTCTCAGAAGAGCAGTAGGCGTAGAAAGAGAGTGGCCAGGCCTGTTTGACGAAAGTGAAGGCATGAAGTCATAGTTGAAAGGCCTCTCGAAGAAAGATAAAAGTATCAAAAAACTGAGGGCCTCCCCTGACTCTAAATCATGCCACTGCAGAAAGAGAGAGAAAAAGCATCCATATCAAAATGTACCAAACTCAGAAAGCATATTACCAATACTTTGTTGCTTCGAAGACTTCACACCTCGCTTCCTCGCTATGGCGTTGGAGTTTTTAGTTTCATCTCCATCGCCGTCACCATCCTCTCCTCGCTTCCTCTTTGAAAGTTTCTCTTCCCCTCTCTCGTTCTTCTCCTTGACTTCCCAGGGACGTCTAAAAAAACGCTGCATCTTCGCATTGAACCTAGTATGGCCGCTGAAATGTCCAGATAAGCAAATCACTGCACGTGGCCTCAACCGCCCGTCTGGAAGAGACATAAAATTAGGCATCTTGTACGCACAGCCCTTGGTATCCCAACCTCCCCAACTTTTGACGAGGTTTTTGTCTCCTTGGCCGAGACTGGAAAGACCGGCGGGGATGACCAAGTACTGAAGGCACGGAAAAGCAGAAGCGTACCTGACCGCTTGTAATGTTATCTGGTCCGGTTGAGCAATCAATTTCAACCAACTAAGGACGGGGAAAGGCTTCTCGCAAACTTCGCTCCATCCTCTGACGAGACGATCAGAAACTGTTGCGGGAGGTGAAGTGGGATCAGTGGGTCCGTCATCGAGAGTTAGACCATACAAGTTGGGTAGTTTGGCAAGAGAGAGTAGTTGCTGTGCTGCCTGAGGGAACCGGGAGATTGATTGGATTGTGAGGATGGTGACAAAGTTGAGGTCTGGAGAGGTGAGGGGCTTGGTGTAGAGGGTGAGATCAGCTGCGCCGAAATTGTCTGGGTCGATTTCATCAACGTAAGATTCATCCCCAAGCTCCGAATCGTGCCCGAGCGTTACTAGGATTTTCCAGGCATGGAAAGACATTCTTGGACGCAGCTCCTTGAGTAGCCGGTCGAATAAATGTTTTGGGACGTCGCCGAGGTCTTCCGGTTCGGAGAAGCGGTGGATGTTGTCGGCGACGATTCGGGCGCAGATGGTTGTTAGCGGCCGTGGACCTTGATTTCCTCTGCCACTGCGGCCTGGGGGAAAGGCGATATCATCTTTGGGGATGAGCCACCAGTCAGATGCCATCACATGGTCCTTGTGGATGGTGGCATAAGTAAGGTGGGACCTGGGAAGGTGGATGAATGCAAGCTTCAGGTGAACAACCTGGAAGGTCTGGCGATAAGATAACAACTTTTGTCTTGGCGGACTTACACCCCAGAACTTTTTTTTCTCCCACTCTGCAAATCCCCCAAGCAGCTCAATTTAACACCAATTGCGAACCGCTCAACCGCTACAAAAATGGGCAAAAACAGAAAATCAAAGCGCCAATTGGTTCGCGACGAGAAGCGTGCAAAGAAGCGCGGTTTCGAAATCGCTGCCGAGGAGGAAGAAGAGCAGGTCTTGGATACGAAACGCCAGCGCCGCGACGACTATAATCCCACCGCAGATTTCATTCCTCTCGACGACGGCGAAGAGAATGCCAACTTTGTAATTGACACGGTCGGCGACAAGAGCAAGAAACAGAAAAAGATTCACGATGACAATCAAGGAGATGGCTTTGAACTCGGAGGAGCTGACGGTGGCGGCGGCGGCGGTAGCTTCGAGCGCGAGTTCTTCGGCATGCTCGCTGAGGGCGAACAGGAATACTTCCGACGAGCCGACGAACTTCTCGAATTGAACGATTTTCCATCCGGAGAGGAGCGCCATATTTTTTTGCAGAACGTATACAAGGAGGCCCGGGGCAAGGAGCTCAAGCTCGCCAGCAGTCAATCCTGCTCGCGCTTGATGGAGCGCTTGATTTTGTTGTCCAACACAAAACAAAAGAAGAGGATATACGATGCCTTTGCTGGTCATTTCATCAGTCTAATCACCCACCGATTTGCCGGCCATTGTTGCGAGAAGCTGTTTTTGCAGAGTGCGCCTGTGGTAACGCAGGAGCTCAAGGGAGATGTTGACACCGAGATGGTCGACGTCGAGGAGGAAGAAGAGGAGGAGGAGAACCCACCAGAAACGCTAAAGATGTCAATGGAGGATTTGTTATTGCTGACGCTTGATGAATTGGAGGAGCATCTTTCATTCCTCTTGTCGGACAGATACGGATCGCACGCGCTCAGAGTATTGTTGGTGGTTTTGTCAGGAAGACCTCTCGACCAAGCAGGGACCAAGTCGTTGTTGCAGGGCAAGAATAAGGAGTATATCACGGTTGAGGGTGCTGCCGCTTTGGCGAGCGAACTCAGTTCGCAAACCAGGGCGGTTCCATCATCCTTTACAGCGGCCATTCAAAAGATTATCCAAGATTCGATCGCAAACCTGGATTCGACTGCCCTCAGAATTTTGGCAAAGCACCCTACTGGCAATCCTACCCTGCAACTTCTACTGGATTTGGAGTTGGCATTGGCGCCAAAGGGAGATAAGAAGAAGGCCAAGAAAGGCGAGGAGGAGGAGACGAAGGAGGTACCACCAGCTGCCGAGACCTTGTTGGAAAAGCTCATCCCCGGAGCACCAGTCTCTTTCAGTGACGAGAAATCATCAGCATGCGAATTCGTTAACAGCATGATGTACGACCCAATTGGTTCCAGATTACTCGAGACTTTGATCACACACTGTCCAGGAAAGGTCTTCAAGGGGTTGTTTTCCAACATCTTTGGTCCACGAATTCAGAGCCTGTTACGAAACGACATCGCCTCTTATCCAGCCATCCGAGTCCTCAACCGTCTCAGCAAGGAGGATCTTGCAGAAGCAGTTAAGAAGTGTCTTCCGGAGATTCCTTCCTTCATTGAGAAGGGCCGTCTCAATGTCGTCAAGACCCTCTTTGAACGTTGTGGTGTCCGTAATGCCATGGAAGAGCTTTCCTCCCTTCTTCAAGCACTTACCTCGGCTTGCAACAACAACTGGAGGTTTATCGTTCCAAAGCTCTGCCCAGTTGATGAGGAGCCCGAACCAACAGAGGAGGAAGCCAAGGAGAAGAAGAAGTCCTTCCAGCCAGTTGAAGTCAAGAACAAGGCTGCTCTGCTGTCGCACGGTAGCCAGGTCGTTCTCGCCATGTTGGAAATTCGAGGACAAACTTCAAAGGCTATTCAGAACTCGCTTTTGACGTTAAAGCCTGATCAGTTGATGCGCATGGCCACTACTTCTGCAGCAACAGCCAACATTATCAAAAAGGCGCTCTCTACACCACCTGAAATGGCAAACTTCCATAAACTGTTGGTTGCGGGTCTTTCTCAAAACATTGTCGATATTGCCCTCTCTCAGCACGGTAATCCCATCGTCTGCGCAATAATTGCCTGCCCGTCAAAGGGCGAAGCAAAGAATACTCCCTTGGTTCCCTTCCACTTGAAAGAGAATATCATGGGACAGCTCGCCCTGAGAGAAGCAGCACTAAGAGAGACGTGGCTGGGGAGGAATGTCTGGAGGACGTGGAAGGGTGATTTGTATGGGAGGAAGAGGTTCGATTGGGTTAGGTGGGCTAAGGAGACTGATCCGGAGGAACTGCGAATTGCGGTTGTGCCCAAGAGCAAGAAGTTGGATGCTCTTAAAGATGATGAGGCGAGGAAAGAGAAGAAGCAGAAGAAGAAGGAGGAGGAGGAGGTGGTGGCGGAAGAAGAGGTCAAGGATGAGCATGAGCACGAGCACGAACACGAGCATGAAGAGAAGGATGAGGGTAAGAAAGAAAAGAAGAAGAGGAAGAAGGATGGTGATGAGAAGGAGGAGAAGAAGAAGAAGAAGAAAAAGAAGACCAGAGAGGGAAAGGGGGAGAAGATGGATGTTGATGAGTAAAATATTGATACCCGGGTTTATCTAGTGGTGTTCCAAGTCCTGGTAGGAGAAGCATGACTTAAATTTTTATTGCATCTTTTGCTCACATCATTCCTCTCAGGATGTTATTCAGGGCCGCTTTCGAGCTCTTTCATTTGAAGTTTGAGCTAATCAGCGGCGGGCGGATGTGAGATTATTATTTTGATGAAACCAGGTCTGGGAGGCAACCGAGTGATGAGCGAGGTCTGATCGCGTCTGCTCCGCCACCGCCCGCTGTGTCCGGAACTGCCCCGTGGTTGCATGCGTGGAGCCAATCAGATGGCAAGTTGTCCAGCCCTCTAAAGTTTTGAGGTCTTGAAAAATGCTGTGTGTAAGGGGGCCTTTGACCGAGAAATTGCTCACTTTTTGGTGGGGCAAGGCTTTTGACCAACCAAAACCCCTAACTGAAGCATCAATAATCTTTTTTTTTTTTTTTTTTTTTTTTTGAATGCGGGTTTTTGGATATTCTAGGGAGGGTTTGATGGTAAAGATCAAGGCAGGGTCCTGAAGAAATTCCCTGACTATGTCTCGTATGCTCATGTGTAGGTAGGTCTGACTGCATAAGGAATCAAGAGGAATTCACACCTTTTCAGACTTTTCGGGGTGATACCAAGGCCAATTGCTTTTATCAGGAGGTATTTTTCCTAATTATTACTCTATTTGATGTCAGGTTGAATACCGACGATAATTGTCCTGTTTTTATCTTTGGTGTGTTCGGAAATTTATGTTACTGCTGCTGCAGGATGTTGAGAACTGGTAATGTGGTGGTGGTGAAGCAGTTGCTGTGGCGTTGCTAATTGTAGTGAGGAAGAGCGTGTGTGATCACTGAGCGGTTGCGATGGCTATTGGTATGATAGGTGGTGGTATAAGAGGCATGAATTGTTGTTGTGCGAGAAGACCTATGGTAGTATTGAGCAGCAATCTTGAAAGGATTACCGGGTACCTATTCCCTCCGATAACCGATAGACTGCCCCTTTATATACAACGTCCCGCACGCAACCTAGCACCAGAAGCCCCAATACGGTTGGGCCCCGTAGCCCAATGGTATTGGGGTGTGAAGGTAGTTGTCCGGGACGGGGGATTCGACGCACTCAAGCGTTCGACTCCCGGCTCGGGCATCTCTTCGACCGCCCGGAAAAACCCCTGGCCTGCACGTTAGGCAGCTAGGGTTTTCGTAGCCTGCGGCCACCACTTCGAGGGGGTGGTAGCAGGTGAGCTTTTTTTTTTTTTTTGCTTCTACATACTAAGTGCTTTAGCCCAATACAATGACCTCTTTTATTCTATTGGTATAATCAACTGATCCATCCTCGTTGCAGATCATTATGGGCATAGAAACCGTTCCGCCACTACCACCACCAGCATTTGCCGAAGGGACCATTTACATAAAGATCACTCATAGATATACACCGGCCCCACGCTTTCCTAAGTCTTCGTTTTTCCAACTATCAGCACAAAACCATCATCAAGCCATGAGAATTCAACCGCGTTTTACCAAACTACACAACAAACACAAGTTAACGGTTCCAAAAACCGCCCCCCTCCCTCTCATTCTCAATCATTTGCCCTTCTTGTTCGTTGGCGAGCTCTGTTTTACAGCCCCTTTAAAAACTCTCGATTGCAAGGTGGACTAAAAAGAGAAAGGGAATCTTAGCACATGGCAGCACTTGGTCGCAAAAATTCAATGCTCAAAATCGTAATTGAATATACGCCCATTCTTTCTCTTCTTCCCTTTGCCATATACAGTACACACTCACTGATGCTGCTGCTCAAGCAAGGCCTGAACTGTCTCCTTAGGAGATACTGCGCACAGACCATGTATCCCCCTTTTCCCCTAAACACCAAACACCAAGAATCATCAACAACACATCAACGCTTCTTCTCAACACAAACAATTCCAAGTACAGCAAAAACCGATTGATGAATTTATCATGAATTTTTTTGGGGTATTTTAACCTTTCGGTGGGGTTTCTAGTTTTGATCTGTCTTTTTCTCTTCCTTTCTCCTTTGTCTCAAAACATAACCCTAACCCGTCTGTTCTATCCAGGAGTTTGACCGCAATTCTTTAGGTCGTAACTTAGTCAAGTCGTAACAAGTGGAGGCAGAATTTCCTGTGTTCTTGAAGAGTACAAAAAACAACTGTTACGCCATATTGATTCTCGTTTCTTTAAGGAGGTGGAGATTCCTTACAGTCCCATCTTTTCAGAAAAGAGAACTGCTTCTCTACGACTCCCTCTCCAATGCCTCCAACTCCTTCAGAACTGACGGCTTAGTCGCAATCTTCTTGACCTGCGTATCCTCAAGCTTCTCACCACCGGCAAGCCTCATCTCGAGATCTTCAATAGCACGAATCTTCTTCTGCAAACTTCTGATCTTCTTGGCATTAGCACTTGAAGCTCCATCGTTGCCACCGACGGGCGATTCCTGTTGAGGAGGAGCAGCAGGTGCCTGCTGAGCAGCAGCTGCGGGGCCCCTGGATTGGGCGCGCTGGTTTCCATTACGGTTACGGTTATTTTGAGGGTTGCGAGACTGGCTACGCTGACCCTGTCCGCGACGATCAGGGCTGCGACCCTCACCGCTGGAACCGTTTCCGTGATGTTCACGGGGAGGAGGGGCGAGACCTCCTTCGGTGCCAGAAGCACCCTCGCCGTCCTTAGCCTTCTTGTTACGCTTCTTCTTGTTCTTGAGAGCCGTCTTGGAAAGCTCAGCATCCGCAGGGGCCGCTCCGGGAACACCGGCAGGCTCGGCAAAGTCAGCACCGGGGACGCGACGCTGGCGACCGAACCCATTAGCTCCGATCGATGGCGTGCCGTTGCCAACAATGTGCGCCGCGCCACCTTCGTCCTCACGCTTGAAGTGCATGGGAGTAGAAGACCCACGAGCTCCGGGAGGGCGGTAAGCACCCACGGGCTTGGAGGGAGCCTTGACAGTGCCAAGGTACGCCAGAGCCGAGGCGTGGGGCGTAGGGATAGGGTGGAGCGGGTCTCCAGAAGGGACATGATCCAAAGGAGCGGGGCGCCAAGCCGCGCTGTACAACTCGACGTGATCCTCGGTGTACATGATGCCGCCACCGACGTGCCAAAGCTTGATACCGTTATCCACGCGCAAGCGGGGAGAGGTGGTGGCGGTCATGATGTAGCGGCTGTCGGGGCTCCATTCGCAAACACTGGGATTGCCGCTCTCGATGGTGCAAACCTTGCGGTTGTCCTTCTCGAGGTCGTACACATCGATCTGTCCGGCCAAGTTGCCGAAACCGGCAACCAGGACGAAGCGACCAGTGGGCGAGAAGATGATGGTGTTGCGAGGGCTCAATGGGAAATTGTGGGTAGCAATCGCCCTGTGATTGAAAAGGGTCGTCTTGGCGGGCATGTAGCCATAAATGACACCAAACTCCTTTCCGTTGGGAGACCACGAAACATCGTGGATGGGACCCTCCTTGTCCAGAGTGATTCTGGCGTCAAAAGAGCCATTGGCGCTCAACAAGTACATGTTGGTCTCGCCATAGTAACTCTTGTTTGACTTGTCCACTTCGGTTTGTGCCAGCACAATCAGGCTCGTACCCAACTGGTTCCACTTCAGCTGCACCTTGTCGCCCTTGAAGAAAGTCTTTTGCGAAATAGGCGTGTTGAACTGGGGAACGTTGTAAACCTTGACGGCGGCGGGTTGGCCCTGTGATGATGTGTCAGATTATGGGGCCGTGCCAAGGCGGGTACTGGTTGGTGGGTTTTCTTGTCTTACCTTGCGTTCGGGCACAAAGACGGCAACGTTCTGGTTCTTACCAGGGGCGATGGCGAAGTTGGCGACACCCTCGACGCGGAGTCTGTTCACCGGGGCCGAGAGGTCGCTGGTATTGTAAAACTGAACCTCGTTGGTAACGAGGCGGGCGCAAAACATCTCATCGGCCGTGTACTGAACGTTCCAGCCCGCCGCTTGCTTCTGTACCCACTGGCCGAGGGGATTCTTGGCTTCGCCCTCGGCGAGATCGTCCTCAATGGTGCGCCAGACCTTGAGGTTCTTTGTCGCATCACCGTTCTCGTCCTTGCCGACCCGCTCCCAAGTGCTCAGGTAGGTGCCGTGGGGAGAGAAGGCCATATCGTTGACGAGGGGGAGATCCAGCGAGGTTAGAATGTGGCCGACCGAGGCGTCGACAACTACGACGCCCTCATTAGTGGCGTAGGCAAAGTAGCGACCGCATGGCGAGTAAACGCTGCACCTGAAATTCCCTTCGGGCTTGACGAATCCAGGAAGAGCTTCGTAGACAGGCGCGGCGTCAAAGACACCGATAGCCTTCTGGGTTCGGTAGGCAAACTGCAATGGAGAAGCCATGACTAGTCAAAGTCACAGATTATCGCGATGGCAGATTTGTTGTAGGAGTGTTTCTTTTTTTCGTGGGGTTGGAGACTGTTATTTCCTGATGTCTGGCTGCCGGAAGGTTGGTTGGATGTGGGGTGTTGGGCACTTGGTGATCCGGATTCTTCGAAACCGACAATCGCGTGGGAGTGAGAATTGCAACTCGAAACCTATTTGTTTCAGAGAGATGTAAATTCCACTATCGGTACGCGGAAGCGGCGACAAGGCGACAATCGACTGGATGACCGATAAGACGGTGTTGACGACGGCGGCGACAGCGGTGTGGGGTGATTGGGAAATAAAAAGAAAACCGACCGAGCAGGAAGGGAAAATCCGTGGAAATTTGGCGAAAAAGAAGAAGAAGCACCCTAGGGGAAAGGTTGTCAAAGGCGGTGCGCGGTGTGTTGGACCGGGTGGGCTGGCGGGGAGGAGGGAGGTGGGAGGTAAGAAGAAGAGGAAGAGAAGAGAAGACGAGACGCGGGACCCAGTTCCACAATATCGTGATTATTTTTTTTTAAACCTTTATTCTCTTTTCTTTGCTGAATCAGGCCTTCGCAGCGGGGCCTGGCCTAGGCCGCTGTGGGGCTTCTTTTGGGCGAGGGGTCCAGAAACAGCAACCGCCAAGGCTGGCGAGTGTTGCTGTGTCTTGGCACTTGAAAAGGCTGCACTCTCTGTCGCCGCTGCCGCTGCTGTCAGCAACTCTTTTTTTTCATTTTTTTTTTTTCAAAAAATTAGGTGACGGTTTCCAGGTTGCCAAACGGCGTAAAAATGATGCTTTGAAACAATCTTATTTTTCTTCTTTTCTCATCGCTGATTTAAGGGCCACTCTTCTTTTTCCTTAATAAACATCTTTGTTACATCTGTGCCAAGACATCGTCACTTGACCTCCCTCCATGTCCAACTTGGGAAATCCTGGTGCATGTTGTAACACCTTCCCAGGCTGTTGAACTGCCGGCTGCAGACGCGTTTCACAAATATGTCATTTTGGTATATCTCAAGCATATATCTATACCACCTTTTCCTCGGTAGAAGCAGTGGCCTTCTCGTCCAAAGTAGCCGCAGTTTTCTCATCGGGAGAAGTTGATGGATCAATTCCAACCCGGGTCTCCCGATGAGTGTCCATCACTTCTTTATTCCAAACGTTCACATAGAGTGGATAGCTGTGGAGTCCTGTCAGCAAACACAAGAGTCACAAGTTACAACAAGGGGTGGGAAAGCGGAAAACTCACATCCAGGCAAGAATATACCCCATCATCGGGATAGCCATGGCCGTGTGTGCATCTCTGGCATCAACAACAGCACCCATCATCGGAGGGAATACCATACCACCCGAAATCGCAGCAACCAGTAGTGACCCGCCCAGCTTCGTATGTCTTCCCAATCCACGCAGTCCGAGGGTGAATATTATTGCAAAGCAGCAAGACTCAAAACACAATACAAGCATCAGCATCACGATCGAAGCAGTGCCTTTTGTGTTCATGGCCGCCACGGAAAAGACGAAGCAGAGGGCCAAATACACTGCCAGCATATATCGAGGTTTGAAGGCCGGTAGAGTGAGTAATCCTCCAGCAATAAAACGGTTGAGGGCGTATAATCCTTGCCCAACAGCAAGAAGGTCGGCTATATATTGTCAGTTCGCCATCCAAAATCCCAACACAAAATGGTAACTCACAAGAAGTCGCTGCATCCCTTCCAGCCTCCTTACAGAAGTATATAAAGTAATTCTGTCACCACATCAGCATCTATTCCCCTTTCTGACTGGGTATTACTCACCGCAACAGCAACCTGAGCGCCAACATAACAAAACTGACTCCAAACAGCCAAAAACAAATTATACTGCCTTCTAAACGGGCCCTCTGATTGATGCTCCTCTCCTCCTCCTCCCGCACCAACCTTCTCCTCCAATTGCTGCATATCCCTTCCAGTAATCTCAGGCATAGGGACGGCCCAAAACAGCACAACCAACAAAACATCAAACCCCGCAACACCGAGATACACCCACTGCACGTTCTTGAGTCCCTGCTCATCGTCAACCGTCTTGGCGAAGAAAACCCTGCTTGCCAACAAGGGCGCCACGAAGCTGCCCACGCCTTGCACGGCTTGAGCCAGGTTAAGTCTCACTTCAGAGTACCGTGTCGGTCCGCAGATAGCCAAAAAGGGATCCGCGGCTGTTTCTAACGTTGCGAGGCCGGCGCCGACCACGAACATGCTCCCGCAGAACCCCCCGAAGGATTTTGAGATGCCCGAAGGCCAGAATAGGAGGCAACCGACGGCGAAGATTGAGAGGCCCGTCATAAACGTTATTCGAAAACCGAAGCGGCGGAGGATGTAGGCTGATAGCGTGGGGGGCAGGAGGAAGTAGGCGCCGAAGTAGGCAGATGAGAGGCCTGAGGCTTGGGAGGCCGAGAGGTGGAGGAGGGTTGAGAAGTGGGAGTTTAGGACTTTGTTTTTGGTTTATAGTTAGTTATAGGGAATTTTCATGTGAAAAAAAAAAAATGAAATTGGGGGGAAATAAGTAGTAAGTCATTTACCGTCAAGAAGACCATAGGCAAATCCCCAGAGGAAGAAGAGAATGGTGACCAGGAGGTTTGGGACAAGAGATTGACGAAGCGTGAGGTTCGCAGCCGAGGTGACGGTGTCGTCGGATATGGTTATTTTGCGGCGCCATAATCTTGAGAGCGTCATTGTTTTTGCTTGCTTTTCCTTTTTTTGTTTGTGGTTTTTTTTTTAACTCTTGATTGTTAATTTGTTTTTATCTTCACATTTGTGTTTTTTTCTTTCAATACGAATTTCATTGAAGGTGAGAAGTCAAAACAACAAAATACCAGAGAGAGAGAGAGAGAGAACGGGTGAAAAGATGCGGGCGGGGTTTCACGGGATCCTAAATAAATGGCCATGAGACACACACACACATACGCCGAATACGCAAGTTGCAGCAGCAGTTTAAAATCCGGGTGAATTGGATCGACAGACAAGTTAGTTGCACCCTCGCTTTTCTGATGTTGCGTTCGTACCACCGCTGCTCTCATCTCTTCGGGGTTTACACATGATAGGATGATGTGGTATTGTATGTAAGTTTGGGTGGTAGTTGATGTTGCATCTGCCGATCGACAGAAGAGGGAATCCATCCGTTCCCCCTCGTTTTTTGTCGCTGACAGGCAAATGTTGATTGGTTGAAACCGTGATATGCAGTCGTTGTTTTCTACATACGTCCCCTGCGGGGAAAGAAAATAGATTGAAAATGTTACCTTACTGTCTCAAGCCGTACAATCCCGCTCAAGACAAAAAGCAAAAAAAAAAAAAAGGACCGAGCCGTCTTATGGTACCAGTGTTTTGGAGGAGGAGGAGGAGAGTCGGGTATATAAATGAAGTCGTGTGTTAGATATAATAAAATATTTCGTATGGTGATAGATCGATGGTATCGAGAAACTGGAAATTGGAGAAAAAAAGGTGATGGAGTAAATTAAACATGTAAAGTTTTGTTTGTAAAAAACAATTTGATGGATATTTCAGAAAGCTAGCTCTACACGTCGTTTGTTCAATTGCGCATGCGACTCTGCTTGGGTATCTTTCATTTTGCGTTATCTAACATCCGGATCCCATCCTGGTAGAAGTTATCTCCAGGATTGAGGTTTATCGTCTTGGTGAATTAGTAATTGATGTCAATTAGGTTGCGGAAGGTGAGATATGCTTCAAGTATGGTCAAGGTGTATATATACTTTTCGCATGACCTATTACGTTTCCTGAAGGTTACAATATTTTTTCTAGCAGTTCCATATTCCCAGCAGGCCACAAGGGCGGTGTGTCAGCCGGGGAAGCGGGTTCTGCATCCTGGGAAAAAGAAGGACCAGCATGCCAGACATGCAGTCCGACATCGAATCTACAGCCTTTTGATCAGTTTCTCCCAGTCTTCCCCGGAAATCCTCTTGGGCAATTTGCATGCAGAGTATAAAGGGATGCAATGCAGTTCAGTGCCGCAGCTTTTGTTGCCTGAGACAACCGACAGGGGTGTGGATTTCCCCTCCGCCTTCAATACTCGACACCCTCAGCAAAAGCTCCAAGTACATCATGGGCTCCAATTCAATGCTTGATGTCTACCTTTCCATTTTTCTATCTTGGATCCCGGATAGAAAACCTGTAGTTGTTCTAAATATTTTGATGCCAAGTCAGGGTCAGGGGTTGGACCCACTTACCCCTGATGCAAGTAAACAAACGGGTCTGCACTAAACATGCCAACTCGTCTCTGCAGTACCAAAATATCGTTAATTCTACAAAGACTCTCTGAAAATGTTTGCAGCAATTACCCACGCTCGGATCGTTCATGTGGTGTGGTATTTTCGGCTGTGGACAGGAACTGCCTCTGTCCCTTTTCCGAGAGACATACGTAAACACCAGGATCACGGCCTGAAATTCCATCATGAAAAGGCACTCCCTCGCCCTCTATGAGTTAATATTCTCTCTCAATGCTTGCACAATCTCCCTCGACCAGTTAAAGACCCTTCAGAATTCGCCGATAACCGATAAGCGCCCCTAACGTGCCCCGTCTTCGTCCCAGCTCCTCCACAGGTACCTCGACAGCCACCACGCCTTGAAAAAGGAAAGAACGACCTCCTCAACGTCGTTATCAAACCTATGATAGCCGAAAACCAGTCGAATTTACACTCACCGGCTTCGATACTGCCGGTTCATCGCTCACCGCCCGCAGACCAGCTATAACTCCCATCTGAAGCTTCTCGACTTCAACTTTCTTCCCTCGAGCAACAACAAGCAAGCGATCCCGCCGCCACCACCACCAAAACAACGTCCCCGGCCCGCTCCGCTCGCTCTCTCGCTCGTCCGCTGCTCGTCTGCTCTCCGGCTCCAGCCCGCTGTTTTTTTAGTCTTTTTTGTAAGCTATTTTCCATTTTTTGTCCCCTCACTTTCATGTCATTCGAGCGACTCCAGACGTCTTCGGGACATCTCCTCAAGTGAGGATGTAGTCAAACCCAAGAGGTCGTGTTGGATGAGAAAAATGTCTTTCGTCTGGAAATTATAAAAGAGACAAACATCGGACGATTTCGTTTGCACGTTGATCTCGTCGCCGACGACGTCATGTCCGACGAAAATAACAGACTACTCCCGATTGGAATACGACACTTTAGACCCCAAGACAGCTTCACTTTCACGATTTTACCCCGCCAAGTCGGTGAATAGCATCCCTCCCCAGAGCTCAAACGGATCGATTTTCGTTCCAACTTTCCGACTCGGCTCCAAACTGGTTTTACTCTGATGGAACCCGAGGCAAACGAAGAACAGCGGCCCAACGTTTCTCTCTGTTTATCGATAACTACCTCGAGTGAGGCATCCTCGTTACCTACACATAGACATACACATTAACTACAAGACTACGGATGAGGCAGCCGACCATTACAACACCAGCAGCTTTTACTTTTTAATTTCTAGTCTTATCAACCCCTTTTCACCTCTCCAACAAACCAGATGGCGAGAATTGAAATGATATCTCCCCTTGCCCCAAACACAATATCGAGATTCTTTTCTCCTATTCAGAACCCCGCTAACCTGCTCTTAGTTTAAAAAAAGACATTGAAGATGCCCCGATCGGGGTACGAGACCACCAACATGGTGGAAGATGGCGCCGCCCGGCCAGCCGGTCCCAAGCCGCCCCCTCCCTCGTCGGCCGATGACGGCGGCGACAAGAAGAAGAAGAAGAAGGGTGGTGCTGCCTCCGGGTCTGCGGGCGACAAGCCCAAGGATCAGGAGGAGGAAGAGAAGGAGAAGAAGGATGGAGGCGAGTCCTCTTATTCTTCCTCTGCCGCCGCCGCCAAGAACAACGTAAGTTTTTTTTTTAAGCTTTTTTATTGTTTTTTCTGTTTGTTTGTGTGTGTTTGGATTTGAAATTTCGATTGAATTTCACTGTCGACTTGGATGATACTTGAGGAGTTGGGTGTATGTCTTGGGTTTGAACAGGTGGATATGATATTGGAGGATTGTGGAACGTCAATGATTTGGGGTTTCTTTCTTTCCGGACTTGGGTTGGGTTTGAAAAAGGACGTTGGCTAACAATCCGATAACACAGTAAACCGCGCCCGAGCCCGTCCTCCTCCCCGCCTGCCGCTCCGTTGCTCGCCTGCCGCCTGCCGCCTGCCGCGCGCCTTCTTGGTAAGTATTTCAATCTTTCCCGACTGCCGCTTGCTTTTATTCTTTTCCCTGTCTTGTTCCCCCTTTTCAATCCCAACCTTTCATGACGCTTAGCCAAGGAGTTTTGGAGAGCACCGGAACATCATATTCCTTACTTTTCATCTGCCGAACCTAGATGGGTTTCAGAAGAGAGAATTTTTTTAAACGACCCAAAGTCCTATCTCATGCACAACATCCGTCTCATGTAATTACACTATACTCTGTACACCATTCATTTTCTCTTGAAAGTTTTACCTTGTAGTTCTCTAGCAAGAATACTAACATGAAAAGTTTAACAGACAAGTTCAAGTTTCCGTCCCGCCTACCGCTCCGCCTCCTACCCACCGGCGTCGCTTCTCTTTTTTCCCGCTCGGCTCGGCTCCGGCCCGATATTTTTCTTCTTCGGCAATGGCGAGGTTTTCCTTCTTTTTCGGGTTTCCCTGGGCTTGGTGTTGGGTTGGTTGTGCTGGTGTTTGGTGTTTGCTTTGGTAGTGGGAGGATGGTTTTCTGTGTGCTCTCATGCTGGTTTTGTTTTCTTTTTTTCGGTGGTTTCGTTGGGTTTGTTTGGGGGCTTTCCTTGGGATTTGGTTTCCTCTGGTTTGTTTTTCTGCGGGTTGGTAGGAGTTGAGAAGGAAGAAAAAAAAAGAGATGGGTTTCGTTTTTCTTCTGGAGGAGGAAAGGGGAGGTGTGGGAATTTCCGGCTGGCTTTTCTTTTTCCTTCTGGGTTGGGTTATCAGGGAGTTCTTTGGGACTTTTCTGACTCTGGTTTCCTTGTGTCCTTGGGTGGTTTTCCCCCTTTCGGCTGCTGGTTTTCTCTTTCTTCTTCTCTGGAGTGGCGTATGGATCCTTTTTTATTTCTCCCCTCCTTTCTTCTCTTCCTCTCGGCGGTTTACCTCCTGGGTTCCTGTTTCTCCCTTCCCTCTTATTTGTTTTAGAAGGACTCCCCTCGTCTTTTTTATTTCTTTTTTTAAGTGAAAGAAAAAGAACATCTCTCTAAAAAAAGACACGGCCAATCGTAATGGTTTCTTTTCTAATATTTCGAGATATCATGTGTGATTGTGTGTGGTTCGTTGATGTTTATGTGACTGACATCTTTGGAGAGTTGAAGTCTTTTCTTTCTTGAGTAAATTCAGGTTTCTACTTTCCCATATCTACTACTTCACTTTAGTAATGTGCTTATGTTCAACCTACCTCGAGTTCATAATAATCTTCAATTCATAGACGAAGCCAATAGAGTAAAGTAGTCAGTCATCTCTCAAGCTGAGTGATTGGTGGCTTGAGAACTGAGCTCTTATGTACACTCCTTAGTCTCATTGACTTTTCAACTGCTATCAACATATCTCTCTCTCTCTCTTTCTCTTGTGGGGGGTTTTTTTTTCAGCATAAACATCAAGACGTCATCTTCTAGATACTAACCCCTTTGAGAAGGAGAAACCCGAGTGCCTCGTCTGTTCACCAGTGAGCAATAGAATGATCCGCTCCAGTGCAGGTTGGAGATCCGACAGCTCGAAGCTGTGGAGATTCCTCGGTACGATGATCCCAAATGGTCATACGCAGTTAAGCTTCTCTCGCGGCTGTGGTTTTCTCCGGTTTGGGTTTGTCCAAGAGTTTCTTCTGGCACAGAAGCTCATAATGCATCTCCGAAGAAAGGTGTGCAACTGGGGAGAACTGTGGGCCAGTATTATTATGCTCTGCAAAGGGATTATTAAATACGCGACATGAAA
Organism: Cladorrhinum sp. PSN259; assembly: GCA_033725935.1. NCBI lineage: Eukaryota > Fungi > Ascomycota > Sordariomycetes > Sordariales > Podosporaceae > Cladorrhinum > Cladorrhinum sp. PSN259. Next base: position 58,514 of record MU867120.1, read on the forward strand.
ATATTTGAAGCACTTCGCTGGGCGTTTTGGATGATTGGCAAAGAGACTTGTTGGAATTTCTGAAGAGGGGGTGGTGAAAAAATATATGACTTTCGTCAGAGGGGGTGGGGGGCTGTCGGAATCCGCTAGTGAGTGCATTTTATTCGCATGGGATAATGAATGGGGAGTGTTTGAAGAAGGATGGGATTGTGTCACACTGCGTTGTAATCTACTAATACCAGTTAAACTGTTAGATATTATTTTACGGAAGCACAGGGGAGAAGCGTTACCTGGCTTGGAGAGGGTGTATCACAGACAGTCACCTAGCAGAGGGCATATGTTTGTCAGCATTTGAAGATGGGCAAAAAAATAAAATAGAAAAATGCTGCCATCTACAAAGTTTTGGTCAAATTACGCCGTAGGATATTCATCTTGGAAAGCGCAGAATAAAGTTGCCGAAACAAGTTTTGGTCCCCGTCTGCATGACAGAATCTTGTGGCTGATCAAAGTTTGACAAAGTGCCGGCAGCTTGCGGTGCTCAGCGCCTTCTCTGTCGTAAATAGTTACCCGATCCGGGGCCGGGTCCAGTTCAACTTGAACCTGGAAGTTGCGGCATCTTTGGTAGGAGATTTGGAAAGAACGATGGCAATACTATCAAACTGTTAACGGATCCATCCGCTGAACCCCAAAATACATCTAGAATAGATCTCGGGTCCATCCTGTTTTTTTCTCGATAGGTTCTATTCTTGTAGATTAGAAACAAGGATTTGAGGCTGCGCTTGATTAGTTTTCTTGGGAGAGGTTGTTGTTATCTCGTGTTCAGGTCTTTTGTAAAACTTGTTGGGAGATATTTCGCGGGTTTAGTTAGACGGCTGATGAGGGAGAAAGGGGAGAACAGTGTTCATAAAAGAGACTGTTTCTTCGGGCTGCTCAGGAAGATATCACAATTTACAATATAAGCCCAGTTAATGGCCGAGGGGGCTGTTCCATTCTAGGTTCCCGACAACCGGCAAAGAAACGTAAGCTCAAGTGCTTTGCTCTTTTCTAACCACGCCTCAGGTTCTGTTACCCTCTTCTTCTCTTCCTCCAGCTTGCGCTACTACAGGAAGTGAAAAACCAGCTGCTTATTTGAGACCTGCAGCGTCTTTGATAGGGAAACGTGGTGGCCTGGTTTGTTAAGTCAACGAACACGTATGAGCATATCGAGTTCCACCTCCCCAGTAGAATGGAAGCCCGAAGTTTTCGGATGTCTTAATATTCTAGACAGTATTTCTCTCCTTGGGAAACCACATGCATGAACATGTGACGTCTCAAGACAGGTTAAAAAAAAAAAAAGAATGAATTGTGTTGAATGTGTCGACCATGCCATGTTCAAAATCCCCTTATTCACCACCTGTTGTCTTGCCTGCAGGCTGAAATCACTAGCCACTGCGCAAAGGTGGCTTGTTCCTCCTATTATCACCACCCCCTAGCATTCATCGTAACAAAAGCCTCAGGCAATATATATGTCTCCCGGAAAGATATCCCATTCTTGGAAAATCAGGGATAACACACCCTCAACCATGACCCCTATTCTGGACTACAACCCTCCCTCCCTCCCTCCCTCCCTCCCTCCCTTCACACTCCCTGTTACGAGATGCTGCTCCCTTACCGACGATCAGAGATCAGATCAACGGCTGTGCGACATACATAAACGGTAAGACCCTGAAAAATGTGATCTGAGAACCCTTGAATATGACCCTGTACACGTTGTATTCTCGAAAGCGAAAACCCTTCTTCTTCCATTGGGCCTTTCTAGAAAACAACACACATCTGTCGATCCCCACACAAAATACGAGCTTTTTTTTTTTTACAGTACCCAAAAGCCAATAGGGAAGCTTCCCTCTTCTTCTTACCTTGCAGTTCACTATGTATGTCGCGCCGATCATCTGCCCTCCCCCCTCCCCCTCCGTTCCAAGGTCAGGTTGTTGGATCCCCACCAGACAGCTGCGCGTGCAAGTCCCCCTCCCCGCCGCCCCGGGCTACCGCGTGCCTCGTCCCTGCGTGTTGCATGCGGCATCGCAAGTTCGTTGGACGATGTTGAATGGCGGCGGCATCAACGGTGTCATGTCAACGGTGAGAACCTGGGATAAAATGCTACCCTTACGGTAGGGCGTTACCCTCACCCCCGTCCGCTCCCCCTCCCCCCGTCACTCCGTCCGTTTGCGTCGGCCAACCTTATGTGATCTGCAGTCAACTGCCGGACACGTAAACAGTAACATGTTGATCAAATTTATTTTGGAACACACTTGGAAATAAGAATATGACTTTTACACACTCACATGTTGTAAAATGGCTGCGCTTCGCACGGATATTTACATGCACGTGCGTTGTGTACCGGAACAGCAGGGGGGGGTTGAGAAAGATATGGGATTTGAAGCGATCAGCATCGAGTTTTGTCAAGAAATTCGATGGATGATCTCCACTGCCCAGCCGTCAGGGTGCTTTCTGTGGTCTTCCCGCACGTGTATACAATAAACAAAACGCGTGGTTGGGGCGAAGAGATCATCACGATCAGCAACGGCTTGGGTTCAGCCTTGGGGTCAGTAATAGGCACACACCGCTGGACAACGAGGCCGAACCGTACATACTGTGTAGTAATGTGTGCAGCCTTTTTGGATCAAATAGTGATGCTCGTTTTGTTGCAGGATGGTTGAGCTCAGCTCGTGATTTATGACTACTCAGCTGATCTACAAAGCTGAGGGAGGCACGCCGAAACAAAACACTGTCGATGTGTCCCTCACTATGTAGATCCTTCAGCTGTTGCCTCTTGAGGTGCTAGAGCCGGATAGAAAGCTGCTGGAGCAATATAAGTAGGTCCCCATCACTATCGCGCTTCCATTCTCGGGCGCACGTACTGTACATGCAGGTGATATATACATACCTGGATGCATATGCATCTATTACTGCAATGTACAGCCACCCGTCGTTGCCATCAGATATCCGCGGTTACAATAGAGATGTGATGTACGGCAAGTAACGCCATCAAGATACCGTCAGCATGATGAGAAAGACTCCCTGCGTGCTAACCCAAATCTGAATTTCCTAATGAATGCAACCCTCTAGTAGTCAGCCGATGTGGGTGATGATCCCCTCATCTACCCTTCTTTTCTAATCTCCTCATTTAAGCTGTTAAAATCATTCGAGTTAAATCATCATCGACTAATGCCGAGACGGTTTAGATGTCGTTCGATTTGAATAGCATTGGCAAGTGCTTGTTCTCCTGTAAAACAATTCGTTAGTATGACGAGTTACCTTCCCCAAAATCTCTGTCCATGCTGCCATCCCATCCTCCATGAGGTCCCACCAAGACAAAACTGTCAACGCTGCAGAACTGCATAGCGAGATGCTTCAAACGTGCATTCCGCAGCGCGAAATCCGGTGGCCCCAACTGCCATCCCTGACTCCATTCCAGCCAGTGACAAGCTCAGGATGGTGGTCCGGCCGAGACCCAGGGTAGCAGCACCCACCCCCCCTGCACACTGTTTGTTTTTCTCGGCAATGATCACCAAAAAAGGCCTACCGACAGCCCCCATCCATCCATGTGCCCATCCCTGGTACAGCGGCAGATGATATCGATGATAGTGCGGGAGCGTTGGTGGAAGAGGTGGTGGAGGTGATCATCTCGTGTCAGGCTTTTCTTTCTTTCCTTCACAATCCATTTTTTTCTCTTCCTTTTCTGATATACTGCCTCCCCGCTATCCAGAGTATCATTCTCATGACTGTGGCATATTCCATATCCACACCGTCGTGATGGTCGTTTGGTTGTTCCTCGGTGCTTGGCGCATAGATATCCACCCTTCATTCCATCCCAATTCCGAATAATTAAAAAAAATTGTGATTTGACAGAAAATCTCAACAGGTCGTACAGTGACGTCATCCATCCTGTCAACAAAGCCCAAGCTCTGTCAAAAATGCGTGGAGAGGGTGGAGTTAGTGTTGGCTCAGTTGCAATTACCCGAACAAGGGCGTCCAGACATAGTTGCTAGGAACACCCCCATTTCGCTGTGCTTTTTCCGAGGGTAGACCTGCCCGTGCGCGCGGAAAAGACAGAACACACCGCATATCCACCACCCATGGGAATTCACCAACAATCCGATTTCTGTGTGAAAAAGAGGGGGTGCACAAAGTGGTATCAGTCGAGAATGACGTAGCCTCATGCAGGAGAAGGTGAGAATGGGCCTTAGCTTAATGCGACACCCATCTCTTTTCGGTCCTCATCAGATGATGGTGTGCTTCATGACACCTCAGCCGAATTTACCCAATGCGGAAAATTGTCAAAGTACATTTTTTATTCCCTGTGAAATGCAGCCATCGGCTTTGAGCAATGCGGTTGGACGGTGCCACGTAATCGAAATAGTAAATTCCGAAAAAAAAAAAAAAAAAAGGACTAGGTTGTTGTATATTGGGGGAATAAGCGTGCAAATGTCGTGGAGTCGTGGATAGCAGTCCTAACATTGGATTCCGCTGTGGTGAGAAAGGGGGGTGTGACCCAATGAAACCTCTGACGTCATCTTAGCTGGGAGAGGCTGGGAATAGCTTCAGCGTCGCGCGGGCCCCAAAGGAGGATGGGTGGATGCATCCGGAGCATATGTTCCACACCGTAGCATGGTGCTAACCGTTAGCGTAAGCCTTGGCTTTTGGGTTGAGGAGAGTGGTAAAACGTCGGAATGGGAGTAAAAGGGAAATAAGAAAAAACAAACAAAGAGAGAATAGATATCGATATGCGACCGTTGGAACGATTAATTAGGGGTCTTGCTACCCTGATCCCACCGCGGACCCTTTCCACGATGCTGATTCTTTCCCATTCAGGTCGTGTAGCAGCAGCAATGCTAAAATTGTGACCCTCACAGCATCCCCTTGCAGATCAATCAACAAGAGTTATTATCTCTTCTCCTGATCGCTTTTGATGTGGTTTTCCCTCCTGACAAAAATTTCATCAGCCTTATGCGTGGAGGGTATTGGATGCAGGCTGTACGGCTAGATCTAGTGTACATAGTATACAGCGATTGTTTAATTGGAGCTGCAAGTTGCACCGCGTAAGCGATTATGAAGAATCTCGCGTCTGCTTCGGCTGGGTGGACGCAAATGTCGGAAACGGCTTCCAGAATACCAAGACCTTGGGACCATCCCCAAAAGAAGTCGAGATCGGCGTCATCGCGCTTCCATCCCGAACACGGGAAGTGCTTGCGAGCTTCCACTAAAACGGTTCGCGCAGTGGGCCGACGTCGGTGCAAATGTTTTTTTAGTTTTCATAATGAGAATAAAAAACGCCAGGATGACAGTTGTAAGCTCCCGCTTGTCGAGTTTCATCGGCGATGCGTTCGGTTTCATTGCACGGCTTTTCCTAGCCACTCGGAAAGCGGACCGCGGTCATTTGATGGTGCAATTGAGGAGTGGATGGATCGATTCGAACTCAATTGAATGGAGGGGAAGAAAGCGCTGTGGAAACATGACATGACGTCATATTTATGTGACCCGTGCGTTAGCGCGTTGCGAGTGGATGCAGATCCCTGCGATGCTTTCGTTTCTCCCACCGGCACGGTGGAGCCACCTTCCTCGAGAGACATAGACACACACACATACTCCGAGGACCCCAAGACCCCGAACTCGGGAACATCCATTCATGTCCTGAAAGAAGGGTTCATCCGAGGGTTGGGATGTGAGGGGCTCTGCGAGATAATTTTGACCAGAAAAATAAACATGAAAAAATTCACACAAAAACTGAGACAACGATTGGCATTCATCCTTTCTATTGTTAAGAACCACCCAAAAAGTTATACGACTGGGTTCCTGGTTGTCCCTGTCATGCTCACTTCATCGCCCAGGGATTAAGACGGAACACCATGCCACAAACGAGCCCTCTGCCGTGTGGTGGGGGAATGCTTCTCTCTGATTTTCTCGGGTCGTTGGATACCTATCGGCCGTGGCAAACAATGTCCTGCTGAAAGGCTCTTGGATTGTTCATGGCTGACCAACGCCCAGCCGGCATATGACCTGATGGATGTTGTCCACATAAGGCTACCAGCGGATGAAAAATACTAACACGGCTTTCGGCATGCCATGAGGCGAATTGGTCGTGTACACTTCAGCCACACTCACGTTTATTATCACTTATTTTATTGCATCGCATCGACGATGCCCAAGCGGCCCATTCGGATCCGGAATCAACGGCCAGTGACATGTCTCGATTGAGGTGGTGTTCCGAAACAGAGAGGGAGAGAGAGAGAGCCGGTCAAGGGAGAGCCTGGGACGTGACAGAGAGGTAGTGTAGAAAGGAATCTCCATCGTCGCTTTTTTCGTTACCAATTTTGCTCCTCTTTGGCAAATTGCACGGCGCAGCGGAATTTGGGGGGTTCCTGAAAAGACTTCCCCGCGCGCGCGCCACACTTCCACTTCTCTCAAAGTGGAACACGCCCTGGGGTGGCATCATCCTGGATGGAAGGGAATGCCGATATCCAGCTAGGTCCTTATAATCTTAGATTTATTCCTCACCTGCAGCTATTTCCTGCCTCAAATACCACTCTATCTGCCAGCACACACCCTTAACTGCATAAGTTTTGCAGCTTCAGATTATGGCTATTCTACCCATGCTGTTGACAGCTGCCTATTGTGCATTCAATTGTTTTGTTCGCTGCAATGCTGCCATTTCTGCAACCGCGCCGTGCGTTTTAGATGACACCGCAGGATAAAGACGTTTTCCTCTGGTGCCCTAACGGGGCGGTATCGCTGGCGGCCGGGGGAAAGCGACAGGGACAAGGGTCTAAGAAAAAACCCCGCAAAGACGACGGGAGAGCCCCAGGCACGCTCGATGGAACGCTCAGCATGCGATTTGCAAACACCCATCTGATGTGTGATGTGCCGAGTCTGCTAGGTGTTGTGTGTCGGGGGACCGTGGTGCGTGGTCTCCCAAGCCCAAGGATTGGGAGGGCTTCACCTCACCCAATATACCCAACCTAGTATTCTTGTTCGCTCCTTCTTTCCCTCTTGGACGACTTAACTTGTGACCACTTCACCGCCTGATAAAGTCACCGTCGGTCATACCTTCCCCTACTATCATTGGGGTGAAGAATTTCCCGCATCTGAACCCACCTATCCTCACCCCCATCCACTCGGGCCGTTCTGGTGTCTTCCCACCTCCACTTTCAACCCTTGCAAAAGAGAAGGTACCTCGACTTTGCGAGCTTGGACCCCACTCCCTTCTTCCTTACACCAGCGCCAGAACAGCCACACCCCCGAATCCGTCGATACTCCCCCTTCAAGTTAGCAACCTCCCACACACCACTCCCGTCTTCTCGAGTAGGGATCCCCGGAGAGACTGTTCCCTTTTTGAAGGTGTCTGCCGCCCATAATTTCTGGAGCCTCTGATCTCGACTTTTTCTGTTCTCGAAATAACTTAACAGTATCCCTACTTCGTACACGAGCACGTCTGGGTTTCTTTTCCTTTACCTGACCATTATCGATCCATCTTTCACTCAACTCACTGCACCAAGCGCGTGCACTAGTGGTTGAGCGCCGGTATATACAAGGCCGACCGCACCGTCTTTGTCCCAAGAACTAGCTCCTGGCGCTCTGCCACTTTCTCTCGTTTTCGATACCTACTACTCCTTCGACCCGACTACAACAACCATCCCATGAGATCTGGTTTCGGTTTGGAGGAATCATAAGACACAACCAACGGTCGCTACCACTGCTATAATCCCGTCGCAAACATGTTCAGTTCAAGGTAAGGAGTTTGCGCGCAAAGGAACTCACTCCGGTCCTTCCCGGCTCTCAATCACACACCTATTCTGACACATAATCTTCTCACAGAACGAGCTCCCGGAAGCCCGGGGAGGATCTTCTGCAAACATTCAGACAACAATTTCCTGAGGTCTCCGCAGTAGGCTCAACAACTGCCGCTCAAGCACCAACCATCCCAGCTCCGGGTGGTCACATCCCCGCCGTAACATCTCAAGAAAGGTACGTGGAATAAATTTTGGGTTACCGGGCATTTGGGTCGCGCCGTTTTTCCACGCCAGTACCCGTTGCCGATCACCTCACCCAAACAAATGGCGCTTGGCGCCGACTGGTAAAAGCCAGATCTTGGACTAACATAAATCGCACTCTAGGTCACAAACTCTAGCTCATGAGGCCTTCCGAGACCAGGATCCCACTCCCCGCGCCGCCGCGGCGAACGAACCATGGAGGTTCACCCCTTCGCTCCTCGATCCGGGCTCCTTTTCATTCACAAACTTTGGAAACCCCGGCGGTTACTACACTCCTACCCCCGGTGGAACTAACACGTTGTATCACCCTCGGGCCGGTGACCTTCACACACCGACGCTTGGCCTAGGTTTGGGGCTTAACACACCTTTGTCTATGCCGACGTCGCAAGGCGCTATTCACCCCGGGACCAGCTCCCTTGATGGCATGAACAACTATCAGGACAGCTACCACCAGCAATTCCAGCAACCGTTCCATGGATTCATCCAACATCCACCCCCACCTCAGCCATCATTTGCGCCGTCAACATTTCTCCACCAGGATACTGGTTACGAGACCATGGATCAGGATGGCTCTCCTATCGACTCGGACCCAGCTGAGGAGCGCATGGGATCCATTGACGGTAACTTCCAGGTTCAGTCTCCCATGGCCGCTTTCCAATCCAGGCAATACGGAGTTCAAATGTCTGCGCCCCTTCCCCCGCATGCAGAGAAGTTCCGCTTCCATACCGCGCTCAATGCCCCGACCGCAATGATCAGACATCACGACGAAATCCCTGTGACTTATCTCAACAAGGGACAAGCCTATAACTTGTCGATTATTGATACTCAATCCACAATGCCATACCAACCAGGCACACGATACAGGACCTTTGTGCGAGTCTCATTCGAGGACGAACAACAGAGACAAAAACCTGGAGTGTGCTGGAGCTTGTGGAAGGAAGGCCGCGGCACTAACGAGGCTCATCAGCGCGGAGGCAAGCTCCAAGCTGTTGAGTTTGTTGAGTCTGGGCAGCCATCTGATGATGATAAGAAACCTCGCGTCGAGCTTGAGAGCTCTTCATTCGATGGGTTCTCCGTTATCTGGACCCCCGGTGTCGGTGGTGCTGTCGAGTGCAACATTGCTGTGCGCTTCAACTTTTTGTCGACTGACTTTAGCCACTCCAAGGGTGTTAAAGGTATTCCAGTGAGACTCTGCGCCAAGACTCACCCATTCAACGGAGATGGCCCCCTCTCGCCGATCTCGAACCCTGACGCAGAAATCTGCTACTGCAAAGTCAAGTTGTTCAGAGATCACGGAGCGGAGCGCAAACTGTCAAATGATGTCGCGCATGTGAGAAAGACTATTGATAAGCTCAAGCAACAAATCTCACAAGCGGAGAGCGGAATTAAGGACTTTGGCAAGAGGAAGAGGCCGAGCGCGGCGCAGTCAAAGAGCTCTTCTGCTCTTCAGCGACCCGGCAAGGTGCAGAAACACAAGAGAACTTGGTCGATGAGCTCGGCTAGCTCTGCTGGTGGCGGAAGGGAAGGGCCAAAGGTTCCCCTCGAGGAGGACTTGCATTTCAAGCTTCAGACTCTGCAGGACATGTTCACCAGCACCCGGCCTATCAGCGTCCTTTACTTGAGAGGTGATGAGATCGATGACCCAGATCTTCATCCTGTTTCACTTCCAGGGGAGTCGCATATGATTCACGACGTTTCCGGTTCCAAGCTCGACCTGAAGGAGGGTATTCAGGCATGGAGGAGCGAGAGAGGAAGCGTTTCAGTTGCAGATTCGAGTCTGGTATCACCAAGCCCGAGTTCGCTGTCACTGGCTTCACAAGCTTCTGTTAAGCCTCAGCTTACTAGCTGGGGCGGTGACTTTGGTCATCTATCTGACGGTTCCGGGTCTGGAAACCAGGCAACTAAAATCAGAAAGGTCTCGGAGAGCGGACACTTGACTGGATGGATCGAGGCTCTGGGCGTCGATTCGAGTTATAGACCCCCTCCCGAGAGGTTGGGACCTAAACCCGTTGCCTGCTTTTACGTTGCCAGGGTGTCGCCGAATGGGCAGGAACTTTACAGGGCGGTTTATGTGATGCAGCGGAACGTTCCAGAGTTTGTGGGCCGGATTGCAGGCAAGTACGGATTTGATGCCAGCAGGGTGTCAAGGATTGTGAGGAGCGTCAGGGATGGAGTTGAGGTTGAGCTCGACGATGACGTGATCAGGGAGTTGAGGGAAGGACAGGACATGATGATGGAGGTTGTGGAAGTTGGTGGCGGCCGGCCAGCAACTGCAATGAAAAGGGAGAGGGAGTGGGAGATGGCTGTTGATGGTGATGCGGATGGAGAGGCAGATGATGATGGTGCCTCGCCTGGTGTCTCAAGATATGAGATCAAGTTGAGGTGGTGAACGTCAAGATTGCACTACTGGTATCGAACACGCAAGGAAATTTTGGCTCTATTCAATTGGGCTGGCGGCGGGTTAGATGAAATTTCAGGAACACGGGTGAAATGGGTAAAAAACTGCGTATCATGAATCTTTGGGATTTTATGCGCTGGAGGCGTTGAGTTTGGCTGTTGGGATTCTTTGGGGTCTAATTTTTCTTATTCTTTTCTAAGCTCAGAGATACCAAACGTCTGTTTTTCCCTTGACGGGGAAAGGGTTAACGGACTGCAAAGCTTTCTTCTTTTATTTTTCTGTGTTTATACTCTTCTTTTCTGAACTCAGCTCTTCGTGGCCGGGCTTTTTGTCAGACAATTCTTATTTCTTTTGTCGATAACTTTATATCTTTTACATGATCTGTCACGTTGTATGGGATTCGTTTCTTGGGGTGTGGTGAATATTTTTTTGGATACTAAGATTTATATTGTTTTGGTTACAATATTTTGGACTTCTTGGGTACCTTTTTGGGTATATATGTTGTATCTGGTTCACGAGGAGAGGAGCATGGCGACATGACGGGCTCGACTGCCACTCAAATATACTATTGATGCCTTAATTCTTTTCCAAAATTTTGCTCTCTGCATTTATTTGTTATCTACTGGGACTGTATATACACGTCGCATGTACTAACGTGACCACCAAGGTTCCTGCATATAGTACCTCCCGCATGCCCTACTTTGTAGTCAAGTGGTTGGTGGAGGTGAGCCTTTTGTCATTTCTCTCTCTCACAAGTTCCTTTTTTTAATCCTTTTATTTCGGCGTCACTTATTTCTCGATTCTTCTCATTTTTTCACCGCTGTCGATGTTAATGCTAATGTGAAATCACCTCAGGTCTGCATAGATAGCTGATGAATAATTTCAATAGGTTGAGTAGGGCTGCAGTATTAGGCGGCTCCTTGATACATCAGCAATAACACGATATAGATAAGCGGCTCCGGGAACCAATCGACTTTCAGGAGACGACTTCAAGGTGAGTGAGCGAGTTCACGACGAGGGTTTTGGGGGGGTCTGTTCGCAACCTTTCACCGAGCCAGCTAGGCCGAGTCAGGGGTAAGCATATCCGAGCAGCCGCTGAGTACCTTTTTATTCAGTGCCGCTCGATCGAATCCTCCTTCTAACCATTGTTAGTGCAAAAGGACAGAGTAGCACAACTCGTCCATAAAATCAGTGGCAGTTCCGTCTTTTTCTCCCCTGGACAACCTATGGGAAACAAGCATCCGAGCAAGCCGCGCTCGATCAAAATCGTTTCTCTTTACTAGGGCGAATGGGGAAATGCCAATTTTTTATTTTATTTTTTTTAAAATGGATGGGATTATATCGTTGCATTCCACAACATACCGCATCAAAAAAGAATCCCGGTAGGAACTTCGGAACTAAACCTAACGTACTGTGGGAAATTACCACTACGACTTTGTTTCACGAATTATTACCGCGAGATTACATACATTTAGTACCGCGAAACTGCCAACACTGGTACGGATTACGGAAGGAACGGGAAAAATGGGTAGGGGTAGGGATAGGGAGGGAGGAACTGCTCCGGCCTGAGGCTTTCAATAGATCGAGATCAAAGAGAGGGGAAAGGGGGGTGGGGGGTGTCTGGATAGAGGCGAAAGTCTACGGTGAAGGGAAAGGGTTGGAGGCTGGGTGTGGACTAGATGGAGCCGTGGCCTGATAGTTCCAGCCGCTCTTCAACCTTTTCGTCCTGTGGTCGATACCATCGCCACGTATGGCGGGATTATTGAGGGGGATGGGGGACTACTCAGGGGGTAAGTGACACTGACACTCTCGGGAGGCACGCAATCCGGGCGGGAATGGTGGGTATGATGCCACGCCTGTTATAAGGCTATAGGGATGATATGAGAGCTGGTTGGTCGAACCCGTGATGGAAGCCGTTAGTGAGGACGGGGGAGTGAACAGGGTCAGGTGAGGGAGATGGGAATGAGTGGATGAGGATGGTTGGTCGGCCGCACTGGCGTAGTGGGTTGAGGGAGGGGATGATATGCGGCTCTCCTTTTGCTCATATTGGGGTAATGGAAAAGGGGGTGTGTGCGAGGTGGCGTGATTTGTTTGGGGGTTACACTAATTCTGCTTCTAGACAACGACGACGTTCATCGGTGTCTGGCTATTCACTTGTCTCTTCTTGTCATGCAATTTGCCGTCAACTTCCAACAGTTCAGTCTATACTGATCACTATGGAGCGATATCTACGAAACTCGGTGAACATGTAGTAGCAGAACGAGATGCGATTGGCCGAAGGTAAGTACGTCGTTCTAGAGCAGAAACGGTTGAGGACAAAAATAAACTGATCATCTTTTTTTCTTTTCGACTCTAGGCCTAGACTCCTTTTCCACGGTTTCATCAAGAGGCATATTCTTAGAAACCGATATCTTTCTCATCCTAAAGTCAACAAAATACGATCTGAGATATATCCGGGAACTTTTGTTGATCGACAACACAGATGGACAGAAAATCTCGAACTGTGGCGGTGCACAGCCCCTGAGAAGACATGTTTTTTCGCCTCCTGAATATCAACGGATGAGGTACCCTGACGCAACCGCCACAAACACATTTTCTCGCTCAGGAAAACGCAGGCCGAAACACTGAGCGCAATCTATCCAATACAGTTGCCATTCAAAGTTGAGAGACATTTTGTGTCACCGACGCCGGACGGGAGCCGGAAGACAACGGGAGTTTCGGATCATGCCGGTCGCCTTTTGACGAACTGGAACAGCCGGACTGTCCACAACCTCCGTATGCGGTTTTCCGTTTGACTGGCGTGATGCGACGCGTCAAATTCTTATTCTTTGTTCCCTGGGATCGGGTAGCTGCATTTTTGAGTTTGGACTTTGTTGTTGACAATTATTCAGGGTCCATACATGCGTGCATACATACATACTGCCACACACACCCAGTGATACTTACTCACGGAGGTACGCAGGCAGGCTTTTACTGCAATGCAATATGCGGAATGCAGCACAGTCACTATCCGTGTGTCTTTTTGTTGGGTTCCCTGCGGCCCGCTTCTTTAACTACAGTACATCAAGCACTACCAACGATCAAATCAGCACGCAAATAAATATCCGGGAAGATCCTTTTTTTTTTTTTACTCCTCTCACGCCCCCCCTTTTTTTCACTCGCCACAGTTTGCTACGGGCCTATCTATCGTGGGGGGATCTGATAGGATCGGAACGGTTGGAAGATAGAGATCCGAAAATTGTCTCAGATTATCTAAACGCCCACGGATGCTACCACCCCAACGATTGCCCCGGAGATCGGGACCATTCAACCACTCTGGAGGAATGATTCAAGTGCCGCGTAAGTTTTCTTTTTTTTTCAGCTGGGGTTGTCGTTTGTACTACACACAAAGCCCGTTGAGGCTGTGGCTTTTCTCGGGGACCTTTTGACAAAGAGGAAAGATGTGGCGAGTATACGCAGTCTAGTTTGCATGTGTGGCTTGCAAAAGGGATAACGAACTTGTGGTTTGATTTCTATTAAGAGGATACTGACAGTAACATAGTGTTGATCTCAGTATGATCCCGTGAAAATCCCGAGATGCTGAGAAGTGGGATTGTGTGGTTTTCTCGCCACCCCCTCTCCAGCCACAAAGGGTCTGGTTCTCCCTCGACGGATCGCCCTTTCACAACTTTTGGTTCGCCACGGCGCCTCGGAGAATGAACCACAGCCACAGGACATGATTTGATTTCTCGTCGTTGACGTTTGACATCTTTGACGTTTGACCAATTGAATGTCCGAATTGGAAAGGGGATTGTCTCGTCAGGAGAGACATCACAACGGGCCGTACAATTTCGTCCCGGGCGGATAGAAGTGGTGGTATCCCGTCATCATGAACACGCCAATTAAAAGTGAAATTTAATTTCACTTATGGGAGAATTCTAACCAGTCATCTTGCAGCAACCGCTCCGGAGTTTCTATCAGAATCACAATAGTGTTGTAATGCGAGATACTTGGGTGTGTGTGTGGCGTATCGCCCAGGTGTGAGCCACAACATGCCTTGGGCAAAAGGGGGAGGTGTGCCCCTAATTTGCCCGAGCCACATTTGAGAGGTATTTTTTCTTTGAATCGATAAATTGATAAATTACTTGATGGGAAAGAAAAGCCACACTGTGGCGAGCCAGCGAACTGAGAGAGAATGTAGGTACCGGTACTTGTCCAACCCAAACAAGTAAATCCCCTCGCCGATCACCTGCAGGACGTGGCATTTTGGATGCGGTGGAAAGATCGGCGTGATGGGGGGAAGGGGTCCGGCAAGGACGGGATGGATGTTTTTTGGGTCAGAAAAAAGAAAGAGCAGAGAGAGGAGCTGGACGCGGTGTGAGGGAAAAGATGGGAAAGTGACCTTGGTACTTTCCCTCAACAGTGAAAGAAAGAGAAAGGAAAGCCTCGTTAGAGGACTGCCTTACTGAATATGCAATAGACACCTCTCTCTCTCTTCCTCTCTCTCTTTCTCTCTTGGACTCTGAGACACGAGTCAATATAAGATGATCACTTTACTTTACGGATTATCGACCGCCTGACACATCCAAAAAAAAAAAAAAAAAAAAAGTCCACATGTCAAAACAAACCATCCACCCCCCCCCCCCCCCCTCAAATGGTAAAAATAAACGAAACAATCCCACAATGCCACGTGAAATTCTCATCCCATCTAGAAGAACCCATAGAAAAAAGTAGTGTAAAATTCTAATCCCGGGGCTGTTTTCCTCAGAGGGTAAGGTGTACGGCGTGAGGAGGGGGGAAGGAGCCACTATTCAGAGGCCAAGTGGTTGATCGATCGACAAACAAAAAACCAAACGACGTCATTGTTTTTTTTTGTAGGAGAAACCCAACCTCTTTTGCCAAGACATTTTGTTTTCACACACTACACCTCCTTTTTTTCACATGCACACTTGGGCTCAAACAATCACGAGCAAGATAATAAAAAAGTAAAAAAGTAAAAAACTAGATTAATTCCATCTGAAAAACTCCCTTTTTCTTTTACCGGGGTATCATACATAATCCATCATCGTGACAGGCGTTATAAAATTTTTTTTTTTTTAAAAAAAAACCTGTGTGTTGGCGACAGGCGTGCTGTTGTCAATAATATGCCTGTGGCAGTGAAAAAGACATTGCTTTGGGGGAAAAAATAAAATAAAAAAATAAACAGGCGTGAAAAAAGGGGGCAATTTACCCATAATGAAGAACAAACCAGGAGTTGCTTTTAGAGGGGGAAATAGGCCTCTCTGAAGGAAAAAAAAAATATCAAGGCATCTCAGAAATAAAAGCATTCCTCCTAGAAAACAAACGATGCCTTCCAGAAAACAATCCGTACCTCCCAGAAATAAAAGCATGCCTCCCAGAAAACAAACCATTGCCCCTAAATAAACATTTCAGGCCCTCCCAAACACCAAACATGCCCATCAAATATAATTCAAGGCCTGCTGCTAGGACCACCACCACCACCACCACCAGGCCTGGGCTGCACCCTCGAACTCACCCCGTAAAATCTCGGCGAACTCCTCGGAAACGAGAAATTAACATAATGGTAAGGGGACGCGGCCAGCCAGACGGGGATGGACGGTTTCGTGGCTGCCAGGTCTGCTGATTCCTGCGGGGAGAGCGGGTTGTTGGTGACGGTAGACGCGGTATGGGTAGGACCAGCAGCAAGCGCGGCAGAGGTAGGGACCCGCGTGCTGGGACCGGCAGCAGGTGTAGAATGAGCTGGCCTTGGGCTGGCTGGAGCCAGGGAAGGCGTATCCATATCTACGCCAGGCACGGTGGAAGGAGCTGCTGCTGCAGGCATATTAAGAGGAGCAGATGGAGGCGTAAAAGAAGCCCAAACAGGCGCGCCGTGAGCCGCCGCAGGCGTAAATGAGAACCAAGAAGCAGTGATAGCGATTGGCTCCTCTGCGGGCGTGGTGGTATGCTCCTTGACAGGCGTGCCGTGAGCTTTTCCTCTGGAAGGTATAGTAAGAGCTGGACAGGCAGGAGGAGGCGTAATATCCGATGATTCTCCCGAAGAAGGCGTATTATTATAATTCGCTCCCTCCAAAACCGCCAACCCGCTCGGACTGTCAAACGGACACGCCGCCAAAACACCTTCCTCCCCCTCAAACCCTCTTCTCTCCTTGCCGAAGCCGTACCCGTGCACGAACCCGCAAAACTGCTTTCCGGCTACGAGCTGCCAGACCATCCACAGGACGTCCTCGAGCATCGGCTCCGCCAGCTCTCTCCAGACCGGCGCGAGCTCGCCAAAGTACCGCGGGGACGTCACGCCCGTGTAGTCAAAAGTAACCGGCATGGCCAGTTGACTTTGTACCTTTTTCGGCACACCTTTATAGTAGTAGTCGTCATCGACTTTGCTGGCGTATATCTCGGGGTGGGCATCACAGTGCGCGAGACGTTCTTCGAGCGGAGGGACGACCCACCCGCCCATTGCGAGGATTGTACCCTTGCGGTCGTTAATAGGAGGACCGGTGATGCGGTTAACTGTGTTTTTGGTGGCGGGGATAGCCACGACTCTGACGGCATAGATGAAGGATTTTTGTTGGCGCAGACGAAAGACGGGGTCGTTCAGGAAGGAGTACGTCTTTTGGAGGGAGGAGGTGCGTCTCTGGGCGCGGGCGCGGAGGTCGGAGAGGTTTATGCGGTGGGCTGGTTGGGCTACGAATGTGCCGATGCCTGTGTCTGCGGGAGGGGAAGAGGAAAAGGGGCTGTCGTTCTCGTTATCGTCTGGTGAGATGTTGGTAGAGGAGGGACGACGAGGGCGGAAAGGAAGGGATGAGCTCCAGGGCACAGGTGGTTGATGTGAGGAAGATGAAGACTCCATGGGTGAGGGAGCGAGCATTAGGGCTGCGATGCTGGGTAGTTGCTGCGAGCTCTGAGAGGAGTGACCGGAGGAGAAGGGGTTTGTGACCTGCTGGCGAGGTAGAGATGTGGGATCTGGCAGCGGACGAGGAGAGAGTGGTTGCTCATCGTCGTCATCTTCGGTAGCGATCTCTTTGCCCTTGCCTTTACGGAGAGCAGCCGAGGTGCGCTCTGGCGACATGGAAGACTCTCGACCGAGGAGGAACGGCCGGAGACTAGACTGGGAGGCCCTTCTGCCTCTCTCGTCGGCGAGCGGGAGCCAGACGTACTCGGAGCCTAGAAGCAAAAAAAGTCAATTAAATTGCCGTTGGTCGTGAGTGGACTAGAGAACTTACTGATTCCGCAAGCGTCGAGGAGCTTCGGATCGCTGCCTGAGATCCGCTTGACCTGGATCTCGAGGAAACTCTGAATCTCGCCGAAGCGAGAGCTCAGCCAGTCGCCGTAAAACAACGACTTCGACCACTGTTGAGAGTGGTCGACCCCGTCGAGGCCACCATCGCTGGCGCCAGCTTTGCCATTGCTAGCGCGGCCGGACGCCAGGAGAGGGTCCCGAGGGTTTCCCGAGATCCTGTTGAGGAAAAGTCAGTGAGTTGTTTGGAAGAGTGAGATGTATGAGGAGAGAAAGGAATGAAAGTATAGGGAGGGGAGAAATAGTTAAATATATACTATTGATCCAACATTGGATGAAGAACTTACCAGTCGAGGTGTTGAACCCCGTGGTTCCCCCCGGCCGAGGAAACCAAACCTTCTTCGGCTTTGCGCTGAAGGAGGGCCACCACCTGGCCGGGGTGGTGGCCCTCGATGACCGCGTGGGTGACCATTTCCTCCTCGTCGGAGGTTGCCGACGAGGGCGGCGAGAAAAAACTTGTCGCCGGCGTGGCGGGCGCGGCGGCGGGAGCAGGAGCCGGAGCGGGAGCCGGAACGGAAGCTGTCGAAACACACAAAAAAATCGTCAGCTTCGAGTCTAAAGAAAGAGGAAGGAGAAAGATTTTGGAAGCGCAGAAAGTTTCGAAATAAAGACATCCTGCCAGACTCGCGGGTCCAGCGCGGGTCCTGTCCAGTCGAATGCGGACCGCGTGAGTGGGCGACACTTCGGCGCCGGCGGGGTTGATGATGGCAGTCGTTGGCAGTCGAATGGGTGGGTGCCATGAGTCCTTCAAAGAACCCGAGTGGCCAGATCGATAAGTCAGAGCGCCGGGAAATGTCCTCTTAAACTGGTTCTCTCGTCCGACGACTGTATTGTTTCGTTGACACCTGACCGCATGTCGATGTCCCTGACTGACTGAGACAACCGACAGAGTCGTAAGAGTAGAATCGTGTCGAGATAAAGACAAACATTGTGCTGATGATGTTTATTGGTGTAGGGAACTGTGACTTACGGGACTCAACGGGCAGCTCGAGCCCGTCCAGGTGCTCGAACCCGGGCGGGGGGCGCAAGTTCGGCCGCCCGACGACGCGCCGGATGCCGGACATGGTGGTCTGTGATTTCAACCTGGTTAGCTTGATGATACACATATCGACTAAGACAAGGTCGTCTTCTCGTGAGATTCTGTTCGGGCAGAAGAAATCGAGGCAGAATAGGGCGAAACGGTCGCAGATGGACAGATGGACAGATGGACAATGGCTTATTATCGTGAAAGAACCAAAAGCTAATTTCAAATCGACTAGACTTCTTCCTAAACAGACTGGCCCCGGATGGGTGCTTTCGGTAAGAGCTGAGTGCTGCAGAACCAGCTCTCGTCTGCCACAACACTGAAGCCAGCGACAGGAGCAACTCGAGAGATCGAGCGACCGGGGTACAAGCTGCTTCACGACCAGAGTCGACAAACGAAGACAAACAACAACAAACAAGGAGATATACTTACGATAATACTTCTTTTTCTTCTTTAAAAAAAGGAAAAAGAAAACAGAACGGCGGCGCAGAAACAACGGCAGCGAACAAGGTGAGACGGCGGCGGGACGAAGAAAAACGAAGCCTTTGCTGAGCGACCTGGAGAAAGGAAGAAGAGGAAAGGGAAAAGATTTCTAAGAGAGAGCGAGGTTTCTATGAACTTGGGCGCAGCATCGCTGGCCATCGAGGTACCTGGTGGCCTGTGCGACGTGAAAAAATTAAGATCGTTCTTGCCGTTTGTCTTGATTCAAGTATGGGAGACGCGTCAGTTATGTGTGTTCTACGCGGCGAGGCCTTACGGAGATGGTGTCGAAGGCAGTAAGGTTGATAATAACGGGATTCTTTGTTAACTGGACTGGCAAGAACGACCACGACAAGGTGGGCAGTCCTTTGGGAGGCTTCAGGGGGTCCATGTGAGATTCAGAGTTCTGTTCAAGGCTTCCAAGTTTGAAGATGACTCTGCTGCCAAAGTCGTTGTTTGTAAGCATGTCAGTTTGATAGTTTCTCTCCAACTGACAAATTTTGGTATTCTTTGTTTGTCATGGTAGCCATGAGCAAAGGGAAGAACTCGTGGGTTTTATAACAGTTCAGCTCTCATAGGGGAGCTCAGAGTGAGGAAAGGGTGAAGATTAATGGTAACCGTTATTATTGATCCCAAGGAAGCAGACACAACAAAAAAGGAAAACATTACACTACATCACATAGAATCGACTCCAATCCCAATCCCATTGACCATTGCATCAGAGTACAAAAGCCCTTGCTCACAAGATGCAATCCAGTCACCGACGTATCAAGAAAGCTAAACAGGATCAAACTATTCAAGAGGTATCGAATTTGGATTTAAAAGATAAAAGAAGAATTCCAAAGGGAAAAGTCCCGTTGGCCGCCCCTTGATGGTTGCTGTGGTGGATTTGTTTGGTTGCGTGCCAAGACAAAAAAGGGGTAATCCACCTCAGCACAAAACAGGAACACCAAACTCGAAAGTGACACCTTGTAGAACCATTCTCATCATTATTATTCTACTCTTGTGATAATGCTGGATCTATTAACGATTACTGAAGCCTGTGTTATCTGTCATGACGAGTTATCTCGGTGCAAATCTCCAAAGTTACCGTTGGATAGGTAGCAAGACTTTTTTTTGGTTAGCTTTACCGCTCCTCCCACAGTTCACTTGAAAGGGGTAAAGAAAATGAAAGCAGTAGTTATCTAGTCCGGACCATGACCTCTTCTGATATTCGATGATGCCAAGCGCAGTGGTAGTAAAACCAACCGTGGATATGCCAAGACCTATGAATCTTGTAGCCAACCAGGTTTGGACTAGGGAAGCACTTCAAGCTTTGGGCCGATTCAAAAATGCTATAGACGACCGTTCTGTCACTCAGCAAAAGGCCATCCAATCCGAAGCAGCCGCATTTGACCCAACATATATCTTTCTGGCCAGCGGTGCTCGAGGTCGAATGCTGCTGACGGACGGCCTTTTATACTTTAATTATGGCCAGTCAATTAATGAATGGGAATGCGCCCAACGATGATTTCTCTTGTGCCCTTACAGCCAGCGAGCTCCTATCGCGCTCCATACACCTAATTGCATCGCAGCAGTTAACCACACAGCTCCTTGACGCCCTCTTTGCCTCCCCATACGGATACATTAATGAGAAATAGATTAAACAAGGCATGTATGCATAAAAACAGTGACAGAATGCTGTGAAACTTTGCTTGCTTCGGACAAGGCTGAGCACGTGGCTGGACCTCGAACCCTGTCTAGCTGATGGGTTGTGAGTTTTTGAACAACTCCCAAAGTATTTGCACAGGCGGTCAAGTATCAGGCTCGCATCGAGGTGAGGCTGGACTTTTTTAAGACACCCGGATTCTGTACCAGACAGCCGGTAAATTTGTAGGGGGGTCACTCGGCCGTAAAAGACCAAGCTTTTTCAGCGATTACGAACAGAAGAAAGCTTCTTAAGAGCGAGTTAATATGAGGCCGCCTGGTCGCAGCCACAACCAATACCTTATTGCATCCCAGGGGCATTTCTTTGTCGCATCATTGTCACGTTCCAATGTAATTTGCTGGCGGTTCGAATTGCATGAAGCACGGTATTTATTAAGAACAAAAGATGTCATCTGGACGCCGTTGAACCAGCCAGGGGCGGTTGGTTTGAAAGGGACTCGTGGGCGCATTAGTGGTTTCTGATTGGACGGTTTCAGGTGCAGCTACCAATACTTCAATGCTCCGCTGTTTTGTATCCGCTCAACAGTATGTGATCTTGAATATTGAAATTCAAAAGTTATGTCGCTCTGAGCTTCTCTTTTTAGAATCGATTTTGGGTTTGTTTGCTCTTTCGAAATTGATTTCTGGATGTGATCTGTGAACAAGGGCTGCCTGTTTAAGGAGCGGTGTCGTTGCAAGGGAGATCAAGCTTGGCAAAAATCTTGGGAGAGAGAGCTTCCCGTCTGCCGTGCCCCACTGCCCCTCAACCGCACCTTATCGGCTGCTGCACCCTGGTCTTATCAGCTGGCCGGTGGCGATCGGCCTGCTGACTCGGCGCTCTTCGAGGCGTGCTAAGGCGGTCGGATAACCTTGGGCCCCTTGGAACCTTTAAACTCCTGTTTTTTTTGTTTCTTTTTTTAATTGGAGAAATCCAGTCGTCCTTGCTGTTTTACGTCAACTAGCCCTTCGGAAACTCTCGCGATCCCATCGTCTTTCTGACGTGCTTTCAACAAGTGTCGCGCCGTGGAGGAGGAATCTGGAAGCTATCTGAGGCAAAGAAAACATGTCGTCGTGGTTCTCCTCCGCTCCGGCCACGGCCGCGGCGCCTGCCGACCCAAATGCTCCCGAAGAGCATGCAAGTGACGGATCGAAGCTCAAAACTTTTATTGGAATTCTTAGAAAGTGAGTTTGATTTGTCCATCCAAAAGAAAAGTTTGGACCAGATAGGGGAACTTACACGATTGCCTTCTATAGGTTCATTGGAGTCGCTGATCTAGCTTCCGTTCGCTTCTCCCTCCCATCCCAACTCCTCGAGCCTACGCCTAATCTCGAGTACTGGAATTATCTCGATTCTCCCAATGCTTTTGTTGCCATCGGAACGGCAGACGAACCGGTGGACCGTATGCTCGAGGTTCTTCGTTTCTGGTTCACAAAGGATTTGAAATACGCCAAAGGCAAGCCCTGCAAGCCATACAATTCCTGCTTGGGCGAATTCTTCAGATGCAACTGGGAAACCGATGATGATGCGCCGAGGATCGATACAAGCGTGCTCAGAAAAGGCAACAGCCCTCCTGGAAGCAGTAGCTCCAGTACCAAATCCTCAAAGCTCGCTGTTCCCGCCGGTCTTGGTTCTGGCACATCCCGGGCGGCCTCTACTGTCTCTGTACCGCAGTTATCACCCAACCCGGCCAAACCAGTTCGTGTATCATATCTGACCGAGCAAACATCACACCACCCTCCCGTAAGCGCCTTCTACATCGATTGCCCCGAAAAGGGCCTTCATGCAAAGGGTTTCGATCAGATTACCGCCAAGTTCACCGGTACTTCCATCAAGGTCATGCCCGGCGAACACAATCTTGGCATCTTCATCACGGTCGATCGCCGGGATAACGAGACATATCAGCTCACTCATCCTGCGGCGCATTTGGGTGGTATCCTTAGAGGTGCTCTGAGCGTGAGCGTCGGTGACATGGCATACATTACCTGTCCCAAGACGAAGCTAAAGGCGATTCTTCGTTATTATGATGAAGGCTGGCTCGGTCGCACCACCAACAAGGTGGAGGGTATCATCTTCCGTTACGACACCGAGAACGACAACAAGACACAGATCAAGGATGTACCCGTGGAGGATATTCTTGTGCGTCTTGGCGGGCCATGGAAGGAAAAGATTGTGTTTACCCTGGGCAACGAGCCTCTGGTGAGTAATTCTGGCTGCAACCGGCAGAATGCCTTGAACTAACAATACCACAGGACTCCCACCCACCAGAGGAGCAAGTTACTATTATTGACATTGCGCCACTCAACGTTGCGCCCAAAGTTCTCCCTCCTCAAGAGAAGCAGCTCCCAAATGAGTCTTTGCAACTCTGGCGGGGGGTCACCAACGCAATTTTGTCCAAGCAGTTCTCTAAAGCAACTACAGTAAAGCAGGAGCTTGAAGAGGCTCAGAGAGAAAAGGCTCGCCAGCGTGAGAGCAAGGGCGAGACCTGGACGCCAGTCTTCTTCGAGCAGGCTACCGACAAGACGGGTATCCCATCACTCACAGAGAAGGGCCGAGAGGTTCTTAAGCGCGCACAGTCCGGTAACTGGGATATGGATGGTGTTCTATAAATGTCTTGGGCGCTTGGTATAAAGCACGGATGCCCTTCATTTTGCTTTGCATAGCAGTCAGTTGTTTGCATTTTGGACTTGGGTGAACATTGGGTGATTGGGGCGTTATAGTAAACATTATATATCAAGGGGCCATATATGCGCATTTCAGAGCAGTTTTGAGGGGGCTTTATGGGTAATAGCTAGAGTAGAGAGAGAGGGGGAGAGACAGTACAAGAGCTTACGCGTCGTCCTCACTCAACCCCAACCCTGTGCCACCTGCTACGACCTTGGGATGACACTTGGCGCTAGGCAGCCGCTAGCAGCTGCTTAATGTCCGTGCCCCTTTAACAAACCGCTGCTATCGTTATCAATGGCTCGCTAAACCCCTTTTAGGAGCTGACAACTTAACTTCCAGCTTAAAGAAAGGCAACTGCGCAAACAGGGAGGGAGAGAAAAATAAGGGTGTTTTTAGAGTTTTGGTGGTCTCTTGAAATAAAGACCAGATTATCGAGTCTTGTTGAATCGCATCGATCCAGTCAAACAACCGAAGTCGGGAGCTGAATTGTCCATTTCGACCCTTCTGAAAGGGCTCCGCCTCCCCAAGCCAAAGACCCCCCGACCGAGACCCATCACAGACCGCAACCCGCAGGGCCCCTACAAGACTTTCCCCCGACCGAACCACCGACCTACCGCCGAACGAACAGACACTCCCGTCCCTGCGATTGACCGGCCGACAGATCGCGCGGACATTTGAATGCATTCAACATAACATATCGCACTGGCCTGTTGTCCATGAATGATTGATTGACCTTGCCGGTTGACGCACGACAACGGAAGGAGGTCCACGCCACACAGAAATTACGGGAACACACACACACACACACACACACACACACACACACACACATACAAACACACAACACAGAGGCAGGGCTCACGACGCATTTACTACAGCAACCTCCAGTGTCTCCATCCCGTCGCAGCGACAACCGCCACCCCCTACATACAGCCGCCTAATAATCAATTTAATACGATCACCTTTTTCTCCTCTTTGCCCCCGCCTGCTGCGTCTCAACAAAAAAGTGTCGCCGACGACAAACCACTACCCGCTTTCTCATTTTCCACACAAACCACATTCCACACTAGATACACACAATGGCAACCACCACGTCCGGTCTTACACGACGGCGTGGAGGAGGCGGCGGCGCCGGAACACCGACAGGCGAAGACGGCAGCAATGGTATTTCCGCCCCAGCGGGCACCACCGCCGGACCAGAGACGAGCTACGAGAGCGGGGAGAACGGCCACCGCATCGCTTTTGATCCGCGCGATATCAGCGAGAGCGCCGAGCGCAGCAAGCAGCCTAAACTGACGCTGATGGAGGAGGTGCTGTTGCTTGGGTTGAAGGATAAGCAGGTAAGCACAAATCACAACTCCCAGTTGCAGTATGGTATTGACAGGTGAAAAAGGGGTACCTCTCCTTCTGGAACGACAACATTTCTTACGCCCTCCGAGGCTGCATCGTTTTAGAGCTCGCCTTTCGTGGTCGTATCGCAATGCAAAAGTCTCCTAGCAGGAGAAACTTTCCGCTTTCCGACAGGGTTATCGAGGTGATCGACGATACATTGACGGGGGAGGTGTTGCTGGATGAGGCATTGAAGATGATGAAGAGCAGCGAGAAGATGAGCGTGGCCAGTTGGATTGATTTGATGAGTGGTGTGTATTCCCCCTGCTCCCCCTTTGTTCAGACTCCTCCGTACTGATGAAGACGTGTCTGCCAGGCGAAACATGGAACCTCATGAAAATCGGCTACCAACTGAAGCAAGTCCGCGAGCGCCTAGCCAAGGGTCTAGTCGATAAAGGAATCCTGCGCACGGAAAAGAGAAACTTCCTGTTGTTCGATATGGCCACCCACCCCGTCGTGGATGGAGGAGCCAAGGAGGAGATTCGCAGGCGCGTACGGAACGTGCTTACGCAGCGGACTGTTGTTCTCAACGCTTCGCAATACTTGCCGGAGGGGTTGGAGTTCAAATACATAAGGACTATTGCCATGGTGTGCGCTGCGTACGCGGCTAACGTGCTGGAGAATGCGCTTAGCACGCTTGGTCATGAGGCGAGGGAGAAGGCGTTCAACCAGACTGACGAGCTTTTGGCTGATTATAGCAATTGGCCTTTTGGAAGGACGGCGGTTAGGAACGAGATTGGTGAGAATCTGCCGCAGGTTATTGCTGAGGTAAGTTTGAGTTCAAAATGCTAGGGTTTAATGACCGGGTTACTAATGAAAACCATAGGAGGTCAATAAAGCCAAGGATAAGGAGTTGCAGTTGGAAGTTGTGGCTGCTTGCTTGAGCGTGTTTACGAGGTTGGATTCTTTGCTTTAGTGGGGGAGAGATGAACAGGTTCAGGGTGAGGGAAGAACTTCAGACGGGAAAGTAGAAAAGAGGAAGGAGGAGGAGGAGGAGCAAGAGGCACCGCCGCGCCTGCAAGCAATAACCGCCACGACAACAGTTACAGCTACTACAACCACAACAACAACAAATTTCTTGGCCTACCTTCTGGAAGGGCTGCTCCGTTGATATATCAAGGTACCTCTTCCTATACCTTTTGTCAGCCAGCCAAAATGCGAGCTTCAACAAGCCAGACAACAGTTAATAATGATTATTTTGGTGTTTTTCTCTTTCTTTTCTCTCTTTCCTTAATTTGTTCAATTTGGGCCGGCTTCTTTGAGGGGAAATTGAAACGGAGATTTTGTTTTATAACGGAAAATGGCACGCAAAGGCCGGCCTTCAAGAAGGACAGACAGGCAGTTATGGCGGAAAGGAAAGGAAAGGGGGGAGAAAAGAAAAATCGGGATTGGCATGGGGGATGACCTGGGCTTTTGTTAGGTTTGGGATATTTCATCAGTGTACCTTCTTACTTGACTTTCTCCTAAAAGAGACGGCTCGAGGAATATGAAATGAAGGAGTGTGTGAAAGTTGGGCGTGTTGGGAGTTGCTCCAGTAGGAGGTGGTGACTCGGGAGGAGGGGTGGGCAGGGGGCGGGGGGGAGGGTAACATTGGTGATGGTATTAGAATGGGGGGATAGAAATGGGGGAAGGAGGTAGGAAAAGGACGGTCGGTGGTGGTGGTGTTGGTGGTGGTGGTGGGTAGGCAATATGATGCTTGTTTTTTTCCCTGATATTGTTTTCTTTCCTAGGGTGGCAGGTACTGCTTTACGCGTTGTTTATGGTTTTATCTTTTTTTGTCATGTTACCTAGCTTTATGTGTTTATACCAATTCCAAATTTATTTTTTTCACACTTTTATTTTGGAAACCCTTTTTTATATATATACGATTCTGGATGCTTGCGTGACCTTTTTTTCTTTCTCTCTCTCCCCTTTTCTTTTTCGGTATGTCTTTGACAAGTATAAGAATACCTACCAGGTAGCCCAAAAAAAAAAAGCATTCACATCGCTCATAACGCAATTCATACTTGTATACTGTTGTATTTATATTTAGCCCCTCCCCCCCCCCTTCTTCGTTCGTTCGCGTGAGACGTCGAGACAAAATTCGTACTTTTTATCTATAAAAAAATTAATTTCTTTTTGAATTCTTTTTTTCTTCCTGCTCTCTCTCTCTTTTTTTTTTTTTTTTTTATAAACCGCCTTCTTTATTTTCTGTTTATTCTTTCTTTTCTTTTTCCTTACCAAACAAACTCCGAGAATGCGTGCGGTAAACATAAACTGAAATGTTTCTTTCAAAAAAAAAAAAAAAAAAAAAAAAGGTTCCCTTAAACTACAAGGAATATATCCCTTTAGATAGATAATATGAAACGCCAAATGACTCCAACAAACAATAGAACTCAAAACTTGAAAGCAAAACAACCCCCAAAAAAAGTAGCAAAAATATACTCGACTGAGTCCATCAATAATCACAAAAAGGATAATAAAAACGATGCTTCAATGCTGTTCTCAAAAATCAAACAACCGCTAATATTTTTCCATTCCCCTCAATGTTATTTCCTACCGCCAAACCCCCCCTCAAACCCAGGCCGACTCTTACTCTTGGTCTGAACTCCGCTATTCTTCTTCTTCCCTCCTTTACCCTTCTTATGAGCCATCTTATCGTCCTTCCTCTTTTGCAAATTAGCCTCCCTCTTCTTCTGCCGATCGTAGATAGCCTTTGTGACGCCCTCCGCCCTGTCCTTCCACTCCTTTTCGCTCTTCTTCTTTGCCTTTTCTTTCCTCTTGAGAGCCTTCTTGAGCAGATTCTCATTATCCACCACTTTTTCTCCCTCTGCGCGCTTTCGCGCCGCAAGCCAGGTTTCCTTCTCCTCGATATCCTTGCGTTTCCCTTCGTCCAAAGCTGCCAGTCTCTTTTTCTGATTTTCAAGTTTTAAGAGAGCCGTCTTGGGGTCTGAAGGGCCCTTCTTCTTTGCTAAACCCGGGGTTTTCTCGTATGAAGCGTCGTGCGAGAGAGTAGTACCGTCGGTAAAAGCGAGGCGACCAAAGGAGAAGTGGTTGGAGGCCTTATCGTCATCACCTGCAAGAAGGGAACTCAACGCGGGCGAGTTGCGCGCGCTGGCCAGTGTTTCCTCCCGCTTCTTCTCCTCCTCAATCTTTGCCAACTTGCGCAGTTCCTTCTTGTGCTCCTTGCGTTTCAGTTCTGCGACTCGGCGAGCTTCAATCAATTCTGTCCTGGTCTTGATTGGCTTTCCCTCTGGGTCGACGGCCTTGCGCTTTTGCTTGAATTGGCCGAGCTTGGCGTCCAGACGGGCGCGGAGTCTGGCTTGCGTCGCAGGATCGACAGGAATTTTGAGGTACTTTGGCTTCTCTGACGGTGGAACGGCGGAGGAAATTGAAGTGGCTGCGCTTGCGGGTGCTTCTTCGGTGGAGTCAGGCTTGGCCGCTGCGCTGAAGTCGAAGAGGGGTGAGTCGCGGGGTGAGTTTGAATCTGCTGAGGAGTCCTTCTCGTCAACTAATCCTGAGACGTCGATCGGCGCCATCTCATCATTGTCGTCGCGGTTGCTGTCGACCTCGGTTGATTGTTGGACCTCTGGTACATCTGGCTCCTCCTGCTCCTCATCCTCCTTTTCCTCTTCATCCTTCGCCGCGGGAGCAGCCGTCTTGCTCGGTGTCGCTGCGGCCTCAATCTTCAACCTCTTTGCCTCCTCCTTCTTCTGCTTCTTTGCCGACTTCTTTGCATCTTTTTGCTCTTTTGCTGAAAGGTTCTTGGTGGTTTGCTCGACAGTTGGCTCCCCCTCGACCCTTTTTTCCTTGGCGGCTGTGACCTTTGTCTCTTCCTTATCTTCCTCTTCTACATCGGGCTTCTCCTTCTCAACCTTCTTCTTCAAACCCTCGAGTGGCTTCTCCTTCTCGATATCGACCAACTCGCCAAGATCGGTGTCGTCATCTCCAGAGTTGTTGTCGCTATTGTCGTCGGCCTCAAGCTCCTGGGCCTTGCGCTTATTCCGTGCCCGCTCGTCGAGGATTTCCTTTGCGTTCTTGTGCAGCTCGCTGTCCGGGTCTAGCTTTCCGCGCTTCGCAGCTCTCGCCTCCTCCTTGGTCTGCTTCCTCTTCTTCCACTGATCCTGTTTGGATATCAGCGACTGTCAAGTTTCGAGTCAAGTATTGAAACATACACTGGTATCCTCTCCATAGTACATCTTTGCGGGAATGAGCGACAGCAATCCATTGAAGGAGTTGGTATAGTCGCGGAGGCGATCCTGCGGAAATACGGCGTTAGCGCACCGCAGGCAAGAAGTTGACCACAAAAAATAAAAATACCTTCAACGCATCGTCGGCCATCTTTGCGCTTCCTTTGATGCAATCAATACCGCAGTCTGGTGTTTGAAAGATACCGAAGGTTACGGAATGGAAAGATTCCCCGCAAACTGAATAAATGTCCGGGCGGTGGTCGTCGTCGCAGGGTGCCTCGCAGAAGGTAAAAAAAAGGCGGGCTCTCTGCGAATGAATTTTATCGCCGTCGAAATTTTGGGCCGATGTGGAGCTCCCCAGCCGCTAGTGCCCCACACTGGGGATATTTCTGCCGGGCGGTCAATGATCCCGGTGGCTCTCCGTCCAGAATAGGAAGGACTCAGGTTGGATTGAGATTCATCAAAGAAACTTTGGATTGAAGAGATGCACTCTGAATGAATATGAAACATATTGTGTATATTTCTACCCAGTTGTTGATTCACCAACTATTTTGAAGAGCTTGATAGGCTTTTGCCAAACCAATCCTTTTCCACCAATCTCTTCTCTTCATCCATTTCTTTCTTTACAAAAACTAACAATTCCCATATCTGATGTTTCCTCTGAGAGCGCACACCGATAAGCACCCGGTTACCGATTAATCCTTCAAAATAAGTCATCACAATGTAATCATACCGCTCATGCAAACTGCCATCAACCCCGAGTTTTATGAGTATCGAAACTGTGACAGATCGAATCGCCGACTTGGAACCACACGCTCTTGCTCCCTATCCTCCTCCTCATGTTCGCCATCACTAGAAGGGATGAGGTGATCCTCACTCCCAATCGGCTTATTCAGAGTTTCGACTTCAGCTAAGTCAACTCTCGGTAATGGGATAAACGCAGGGTTCACAGGGAATGAGGAGCTCGGCAGACCACTGCTCGACTTTGTCATCCGCGGTATGGATGACACTGGACGGGGGTGATTACGTTGAATCGCTTGCGCTCCAAGACGCTGCAATGGTGTTAACATCGGCGTCTGGGAGCTGCTGGGCAGTTTGCCTTTGGAGGAGCTGCTCCTTGGGGTGGATGTTGATGGCGCACTTGATGCAGGTGTGGGCAAGCCGTGAGCAAACCTGGTCCGAGGTTGTGCTGTCTGGTATGAAAAGCCCTTGAGAACATCACCCATTCTCCTTGCCGACGTTGGCTTACTGTGGCAAACTGATTCGGCAGGTTCTTGCTGAAGAGGTGATGA
Source organism: Cladorrhinum sp. PSN259 (assembly GCA_033725935.1). Lineage (NCBI taxonomy): Eukaryota > Fungi > Ascomycota > Sordariomycetes > Sordariales > Podosporaceae > Cladorrhinum > Cladorrhinum sp. PSN259. Next base: position 88,917 of record MU867120.1, read on the forward strand.
TGCAGGCACCTCCACCTCCTCGGTGGCACTAGTATCAGGCTCCTGGGTCTTTGCTCCAGTAGGTGGCATTTTTTTGGCAACAACAACCGAGGAAGCCTCTTCAAAGATAGAGATCTCCGAAGTCCGTGGCCGGCTAGCAGGCTTCTCTGGCTTCCAGTCATCAAAATCAGGCAAGCTCATGAAGGCCTCGTCGATCGAATCATCCGACATTAAAATCGGGTCCAGGTTCTTCGTCGCCTTTGTCTGTTTGGTTGCTGAGAAAAATTTGCTCCTTTCCGGGGTCTCTTTCATGGCTCCTAATGCCGGCAAGTCATCACACAAGCGCGCTTTCTTTGGCGGTCTTGTGGAAAAATTTGCATCTCGATGTGCTGGTATTATTGACCCAGTCGTCTTGCGCCGATGATCTGAGGTTTGAGCATTCATAGAGTTGAGAATGCTCGAGATGGGCTCACTCCTCCTGCGCATCGCATTGGCAATACTTGTATACCGTCGAGCCGGTGGGGCTGGTTCTTCCACAGCCTCTACATATGGTCTTGGAAGCGGAAAGACGATAGCACGTGGAGCTTCCACAGCGGTACCAGCGTTGCGATCCGGGTCGATGTTAAAGCAATTAGGGTCCATCTCTCCAAGGGGAATGCGCTTGTCTGCAAAGTATTCGTCAATCGGCTTTCCAAGCCTTTTTGAAGGTGCAGTGGTCGAAGCAAACGTCTGGCTGATTCTCCTCTTCCCTGGTGACGGGGGAAGAATAATGGGCTTCTTTGTAATGGGATGCACATCGCCAACAGCAATTGCTCTGGCTAATTCTGTTTCGACCGGGGCTCCAATAAATGGCATCTCGCTGAGGTCGACTGAGACGTCGGGCTCTGTCAGATGAACAATGTCTTGTTTCTTTGGACAGAATACCCTCTGATACAAAAACGTATGCTCTGCCTGCTTGAACTCCTCGAGATAATTCTCAGGCAATTTGTACTTGGTGTCAAATCGAATCATTTTTATAACTCGCTCCGCTGTCTTGTGCTTCCGAATGAGACGATATGCAGTTTTCAGGCCAACGGTGTTGATGCCTGCTAGATAATCGCAACCGCTGAAGATGGCCATATGTCGAAACTCATTATCAGTCCATTCAGTCAAGGATATTTCGCGGACCAAACAAAAGTCTTTTCGGTTGATCTCGACACACTGCCCATGTCCATCCATCTTGGTCAAGAGACGTTTGGCTCCAAATACTAACAGATCCGAGTCTTCAGAGACGATGCCGCTGATAATGCCTTGTCGTTCCAAATATACGAGCTGCGCGTCTGCTTCGTATGGTGCGACGACGTAAGGTATGTTTTCCTTTTTGAGCTCCTCGATAAAGTGGCGCGCCATCTCAGGTGTAACATCTATGGCTTTTTGAAGTTCCATGTGGGCTTGAGATGGTTTACCCGCCTTTAGGAGAGCCAGCCCCGTCTTCATGCATTCCCTACGGCGCTTTTCTCGGGATTCCTCGGTTTTCGCCTTACTGGGAAGATAGTCGCCATCAAAAACTAGGTATGGGGTTACACCAAAGTGTTTGAACATTTTCACACGCTCCATAGCAAAATTGACATATCTGATTACAGTTAACACTTGACCTCGACTCATGGGTCTATCAGAAGCAACAACTTACTTGCGGGTCGGTTTGCCTTGTGCTAGCTCAATGGCGCACGCAATGGCGCCCCTGTGGAGCCAGACATAGCCATCCACTCCAAAGGTCTCGCCCGCATACTTCTTGAGCTCGGTCGGCCGATGGATGGATTTAAGCAACGGGAGGAGACCTATCGGAACCAACTGTTAGGATAATGATATATGACTGTTGAGATAGTAACCTAAGTACCTGTGATACCCATCTTCAACGCTCAGGAGAACAAGGGCGGTGAAGAAGTATGCAGGTATCAGGAAGCGGACGACGGTTGGCACCGCCAAATAGTTAAACAAGCGACTACTATGCAGACGTCGTGGCCATTGAGTATTGGAAGCGTCGTTTGTGAGTTTACGATATGGTAGCAAGGGCGGCAATTGCGAGGGATCTGCCGAGGGCCAAGACGCGTAAATGTACAAAATCGCGTGTTTACTTTCGAAGGGGCGATATACCGTCTCGAGTCAACAAAGGCCAAAGAATACGAAACAGCGATGTTGGGACAAGATGCTCTGGAGACTGGCGGCAAAAAGACAGCGGATGAAAAGCCAGTTGAGATGGAGTGACAGTCTGGGTGGAGGTTGCCTTCCCTGCTTCAGATTTCAGTCCGGGGTCGCTAAATTGATGGCCAAGCGCGACCGCGTCGCATAAGCCTGGAGCCGTTACCCCCGCGACGGATCCACCTGGGCCCTCCTGTCACCAAGGTTTTGGTGGAGTGCGGGGCAGCATTCTGGAATCTGGCCAGTGCAATAAACTTGATGCTACTGTGTTCTTGCTGAATCAACTGCAAATTCCGAAATCGCATCTTCATAAAGATTTTATCAATTCCAGTTTTGAGTCCCTAAACAATTAGTTCTATGATAATATTCACAATCATACGCAACAATGCATTGCTGATTTTGTCACCGTCCCCGGATCTCACACTGTGATTGGACCTTGGCTGCAAGCTGCAGGCACTTAAACCTTATCGGGTCTTTGCCCCACCAATTTCCTATCTCGCCATCAAAAAATTCCCTGCTTTCCAGCATCAACGACAGCAGCATCGGCAAGACGAGTGTAAATCGAAGAAAATTCAGCAAACTGGAAACCGACATTTTTCAAAATGGCAAAGACACTCGAGAAAACCCGGAAGCAGATTTCCAAGAAGAAAAACGGCCAGATTGATTCTCTCCATGAGAACAGCCGTGATTCTAAGCGCCTTCACCGTGCCCAGATCCGCGATGAGCGTCTCAAGAAACTCGAGTCATCAAGGAAAAAGACCAACAAGCCAATCAGTACGTCGTCTCAATAATTCTGATGGGAAACTTCCTGAAAATTCAACTAACTCGGGAAACAGTCGATCGTGTGAAGCACTTTGTTGGTGCTGTGCGTGAGAATGGCTGGAAGCCTCTTGAAATGCCCGCTATCCAATCCGCCATCAGCGAGTAAGCGATCTTTTCCATCATCGCACAACTAATCTCCCTGTGGAAAGTGCTAACCATAAAATCTAGGTGGGTAAACCAGCACAATGAGGAATACGAAGAGGTGAAGAAGACCCGCCGGCCAGGCCGCCCAGCAAGCGCCAGAGAGGACTTGCTCAAGATGGCGATGGCAGCCCTGGAGAAGGAGTACAAGGATGGCTTCTGTAAGTTTTGCCGCCTCAAACCTCCGAGTAAGGAAAATCCAGCTGATTCGAGTTTCACAGACATGCCGGATCTCAGCCTCGAGAAGAACATTCAGCTTCTCGAGAGATGGGACAAGTCTTGGTCTTACCTCACCAACCTAACATGGGTCAAAATCACAGCCGAAGGTGTTGTGAGGCCATCTAACTTCCCTCCTCAGAGCCTCTGACAGAGCAGTCGGACATTCCGTCCCACAGTGTCACATGTCACCACCATTCCAACCCATGATCGGCTGGACTTGCTCATTTTCTCTCTCTCGTGTGCATGTGGAATGGGCTGTCTGTGTCTAAGACAACCTTCTCCGACGAGCGAGGGCTCTCTGCAGAACCAACTCAGCATCCGGCGCATATCGGTCCACATGCTGTACCTCCGAAAGTTTTGTCTCGCCTTCATCTGAGGAGGGGAGAGGGGACCTGCTAGCAATTAATCATCATCTCATCATCGAGGGAATCCATGGGTTATACACCATCAACACCCCGCACATACGCATGCAATCAGACCATTCCGCACACTACATACACACACACATCAGACATGCATCACATCTCCGACTCGGAGAAGCAAGTGTCTATCTGTGTGTATGTCGTTGTCGTTGCTTATACAGCCTTTTACTCCTCCACCGCATAACGCTACCGCCTAGCTTGTCTGCACGCCAGCGTGCCCTGCATCGATTCAAAACTTCGAAACGCAATCCTTCTGCAGCTATCCCCCTTCTACCCCTCCCTGCCGGCATGCGCCATCCAGTTATTCCAAAGTTCAAATATCGTGCTGCAAAGCCCAAAGATACAATGGATAACGGGTAAGAGATCCTATCCGCCCGTGCTTCCCGGCCGACGGGCGAGGAAGGGAGGTACGGGGCCTGCCAGTCGAGGGCCAGGGTACTGAGGGTAGGGCACGCACCATGTTGTGTTACCCAGAAAGGTGCCTACCCTTCTTTCTGCACAAAAGATTCGTTGAAACCCCCTGCAGACAGATACTATGGGGGAGAGGGGGAAAGACAGCACACGCGGCATTCAAGCAGGTATCCGGGTTCCTGGAAGAAGGAAGCGCTTTCTAATTCCCGCCGGGAGTTGCATTCGAGTGGTTTTGGAGGGTGATAATATCTATGGGACCTGCGCCGGGAGTCGTTTCCAGCGCCCGATTTCTGGTTTGTAATTAAACGAAACTCTGGAGTGGTTTCTGATGTAGTCTGCCGAATGTATGTATGTTGTCTGAGGTTGATTATCAATCGCATCACTTATTTTTTGTATGCATGTCGGTCATGATTGGTTTTCTCTGCGAACTTGGAAGTATGCACAGAACATGTGTTGCTTTTGTTGTAATACATCAACCTTCACACTGTGATATTTTCTCTTGCCCCTCATCGAACTGGAGCATAGGCAGAAGACGGATAGGTGCACTACCGGATTACTTGGTTTTGTGAACAGTAGGAAGAGGAAACAAGTGGCGTCATGCTGAAGGGGTACCTAGATGCGATGGGCTGGTTATACAGAGCTGATTGATACGATCCTTGACGGGAAGGGGAAGGGTGGGTGGCATACCCGCTCGGTCGGGTCGTCTCGTCTGATCTTCTTTTTTTCTCTCCTCCTCATGCCTTGGGGCAGAGTACAAACGGGTAGAGGTGGGAGGGTTACCCCTCGATCTGTTTCTTTTCTTCGATGTGGGGTGTTGCCTTGGATTTCGGGTGGTTGCTATCGTTCTTTGACTTCTATATAAAGGCTGGAGCTGGGAAGGTGGTTTGAGGGAATGGATTCTGGAATCTTTTTCTTCACTTATTACCCTTCATTGTCACTCGCTCTTCATCCGATATAAACCTCCTTTTTCTTATTTCTTCATAAAACAGCCACTCTCGGAACTTTTGGACTCACATAGTGGATTACGTCGACAGGATATTGCTTACACTCACACCCACATCAACACAGCACTACATCCATCACCACATCACTGATTCTCCCATACGTCAAATTCAGCGCTATAAGAAGCATCACTGAAACTATCACTTAACCCATCACATTCGTTATCAAGACCATAAGCCTAAAATGTGCACATACATATCCCACATCCACATCTGCTCCTCCTGCAGACGAGAAGACACGGTTCTCATCTCAGAGAAGCTGTGCCCCGTTGCAAAATCAAGCGGGACGGGGATATTCGGGAGCTGTCTGGATGGTGTGATGAGTGAAAGGGATGCAACGAGGTATCAGTGGTATGTTTCACTTCACTTTGTGTTTCTCTCTTTCGCTTTGTATTTCCCTTTTCTTTTTTCCCTCTTCGTATTCCATGTTTTCCGTTATGGGTTTGTGAGCTCATGGTTGGTGGTGTATCTCATAAAACTTACCTGCTATCGACCGAGTTAGCCTCTTTCTTGTCCTCCAGCAAACATTTTTTTCGTTTAACTCCTGTCAAGTGATCCAGGTCTTCCATTCCCTGATAAGCCTCATTTGAGATGTCTTATCGAAGTTTACTTTCCTTTGGTGTTATTTGCCCAAGTCTAATTTCCATATCCCTACCCACCCACTCAGCTTCTCAAAGTTTTGATGTATCACCGAAGTCCTACAATACGAACTTGCCCTATTATTACTCCAAACCCCTGTAAACCTGATAAGCTGACGGTTATATTTATAAAATCTCAGCTGGCAATGCAAAGACAGGCCTTCGTATCAATACCCTTCTAGAAGAAGGGGAATGAGTGGCGGTTTGGGGAGAAGGGATAGACATCATCAGAGTCAGCCTACGAAGGTGCAGTGGGTGTAAGTCAGGCACTAGAACAAGGATCCGGCTAGTTTCTAGATTTGAGCGGGTTTAGGGAAATGGGCGTTTCACGGGCAATTTGGAATTGGGATTTGGATATATACCATGGCGTTTTGGGGTTACAATGGATTGACTTTTTTTTTTTTTTTTCTTGGTTTTTTTTTTGGTGAAGAGTACAAAATGATCAAGGTGATGAGACCTTAGCTTCCAGGTTGTGGACTCGTCCGTTGAAATCCACCGAGAATGGACCCTCGAAAGTTCTCGACTCCGGCACATGGACCTTATCGTTATCAGTGACGTTTATCGGAACTGATTGGACAACGGTCCCTGGTCTGTGCTCATAATTTTTTCCAAAGCTCCCACCTCCAGCTTGACTTTCAAGCTCTGGAAGATTTGCGATCTGAACTTAATTCTTCAATTTTTCCCCTCCTTCCATATACCATATCGAACCACTTTCACCTCCCCCGTTTCACCACCAATTCCCCCAAGTCATTCTATATATCCCCAGATCATCAAAATGATGTCCCTTCGCACCATCGCTCGCAATGCGCCCCGCGCCTTGACTCGCGCCTCTGCCGCCACCTCTACCCTCAGAACCACCTCCAGCACCCTCCTCAGAACCGCTCGTCCTTCTACCCTCTTCCGCCCTACTCAAATGACCTCGGCCTTCTCAACATCAGTGTTCCGCAGATCTCCCGCCACTGATGCCGATGCCGCCGATGCCGAGCTCTCAGCAAAGTTGGAGGATGAGATCAAGTACGAGACCGATGTCAAGGAGACCGAGCAGATGCCCGCCAGCGTCAAGGACTTCCTCGAAAATGGTCCCTTTGAGATCCAGGATGTTCCCGGCAGCGAAGACGTCATCTTGACACGCACCTATGGTAATGAGAAGTGAGTTACGATCAACTCTGAATACTCAATTCAGATGCTAACCTTTTTTCTACTTTCAGGATCACCGTCTCTTTCTCCATCGCTGACTTGACCAACTACGCCGGCGAGAACGACTTCAATGCTGACGAGGCTCTTGGCGATGAGATCGAGGGTGCTGAGGGCCGCGACGGCGAGAGGAGCGCCGAGGAGCTTGCCCGCGAGGCCGAGGATGATGCTGATTTTGCTGAGAATGAGGAGTCCATCCCCTGCCGTCTCAACATTGTCATTGAGAAGCCTGGCCAGGGTGCTCTCAACATTGAAGCTATGGCCCAGGATGGTACCATCATGGTCGAGAACTTCTATTACTACAAGGATGCCAAGCTCGCTCACAGCACTGATGCCAACGCCGTCCACGCCGCCGGTGAGACATACCCCGGTCCCGTTTTCGGTTCTCTCGATGAGGACCTTCAGATCCTTATGGAGAGATACCTTGAGGAGCGTGGTATCACCCCCGCTCTTGCTCTCTTCGTCCCTGATTACATGGACATGAAGGAGCAGAAGGAGTACATTAACTGGTTGGAGAATGTCAAGGGCTTCATTGATGCCTAAATTTATTGAGTCTATGGTGTGGTAAATATTGTCTTTTCTTTTTTCTGGGATATATCATGAAAAGGCCGGATAGGTCTGGGGGAATGAATGTATTATAACGCCAACTCTACTTATTTTCCTTTTTGTTGCAAAAAAAAAGCCAGTGTAAGATAGGAGGGAAAAGGTACTAGAGCCATGGACAGGAGGCTTTACAAGGAAGATGTACGGAAAGGATAGGATAACTATTAGCTGATGGATGACAGGGTGCTTGCCCGTTTCATCGAGCCAAGACACCTCTCCTGGACGCCACGTGCTTAGTCATTGGCTGAAATATTGATACCCATGGTCTGATCAATTCAGCTGAATGTTATTTCAATTAATTCTGTCCCTTTTTGCTCTTCATTCTCTGATCAGTCTTCTTTCTTTGCTTTCTTGTTGGGAAACCTTAGTTCATGCGTGGGGTTTGAGCAATTGGCTGGTGTCGTTTCGCTTCCCATTCTCACCCCTGCAGATATCTATCCCACTCACTCCTGTTTGTCCTGCAGTGTCACTCCTTGGACATCTACATAAATCCACTTTCAGTACCTACTTGTTGGGTGTAACCCTTCAACATCTTTTTTTCGAGCCTTCTGAAAATAAGGGTTACCGGGAAACTATTTACTTCTCATCTTCGAGTTCGTTTTCTGAGGTTATAAATCGGGGTTTTCACGCTTTCCGAGATTCCCCGCCAAACCCCTAATTATCGCTACACTTTAATTGATTCATAGAACCGGGTTTTCCATTTTCATCACTTACAAACAAAACACACAACTGTGGAACCACCACTACGTTAAACAAAACGACATCTTGAATCTCCTCAAATGGACGAGGACGACGGCGGTGGCCCCGCCGCGGCGGCGAAAGCGAAATACGGTGACCGCACGCACGTCAACATACGGACAGTGGTAGATGGAAACGATGAGGAAGCACAGTTACTTTCTTCTTCGGCACTTTTGCCTGATTCCGACTCCGACTCCGACTCCGACTTGCAAGAAATAGTCGGCTCAAATTCACGGCCTAATAATACCAAGTCGTCCAAGTTATCTCGGCAACACAGAATCACCACCGCGCTTGTTCTACCTAAACTCCAGGCGTACCCCCACTCACTGCTCACCAACCTTTTACCTTCTTCACAAACCGCCCGCACCATCTTGCTCATTTTTTATCTACTATTTCTCTCCCTTTCGACATTTTTACCCATTTCCCTCAACAAATCCGGCCTTTTCACAAAAGAAGGCGAGCAAGTCCATCACCTGTCGTGCACCACCTCCCTCCTTCCCTTTAAAGCCTGCGATCTAAATCTCGACTCGTGCCGCCACGACCAAGCTTTCTCAAACCACAGTTTTACGTTTCGCTGTCCGGCGGGATGTGAGAGCGTAAGGGTACTAAATGAACATTACGTGGGTGAGGAGGAAGTTGTTTACAAACCGTGGGTTATTGGTGGTGGGGAGGGCAAGTACCGAGGGGATTCGTTTTTGTGTCAGGCTGGGATACATGCTTCTGTGATAGGGGCCAAGGGAGGATGCGGGAGGGTTGTTGTTGGGGGGGAGTACTACAGGTTTGTTGGGAACAAACAAAACGGGATCGAGGGGATAGAGTTTGACGGGTGGTATCCGGTTTCTTTTGAGGTCAACAGATATGAAGCAGGGGAAGAATGTGAAGAGGACCGAAGATGGGGTTTTGGGTATTGGATTACGGTCTTGGGGACTGTGATGCTGGCTTGGTGCACGACGGACGCGAGGGTCATGTTTTGGGTTACTGCCGTTTTTGGGTTTGTCTGGGTCAGTCTTGCGGGTGATCCGCCGGACTTGGAGATGGAGAGTAGAATGTTGATGCCTAGTCTTTTGTCGATTGGGGTTGGAAGATGGGTGCCTGGGTTATTCTGTTTGGCTGTGGTGTGGTTGTTTGTTGGGAAGAGAACGCTAAAGGGGCTGCCGGCGGAGGTTGGACTGGAAAAGAGTTTGTTGTGGGTTGGAGCGTTTTGGGTTGGCGCGTTGGTGAACAGTACCATTGAGCCGATGATTCCCCTGGCGAGGTTGACGAAGCATGATTTGGAGCAACAACCGGGCGCGGTGGTGGGATTGGTTGTCATTGTTGGAGTGATACTGGGGGTTGCGGTCTTGCAGGCTTATCACTTCTGGAGGGAAGGGAGGTTCAGAAGATACATCATCTTTTATATCGGGTTGATACTGGGACTGGGACTGCTGGCGATGTTGCCTGGGTTGGAACTGAGGATACATCATTATATCCTTGCTCTCCTATTACTACCTGGTACGAGCATGCAGACGAGACCGAGCTTGTTGTTCCAGGGACTGTTGGTTGGCATATTTGTCAATGGAGTCGCGAGATGGGGATTTGATTCACTGCTGCAGACGGCCGATATGCTCAGAGGGGATGGAGAGTATGGTTCTTTGCTACCCGGTGTGAAGATGCCGCTTGTTCATACTTTGGCTGATGCTCCCGTCGAGAGTATCAGTTTCAGTTGGGATGCTCTCCCCATGCAGTGGACGGGAGTGGGATGGGACATTCTTCAGGGAATCAGTGTCATGGTTAACGACGTGGAGCGTTATAGAGGATGGTTTAGTGAGAAGGCATTGGAAGATCAATTATTTACTTGGTATCGGGGCGGCGACATGATGGGCAAGGGGGTAAGGACGAATGAGTATTTTCGGTTCGGGTTTATAGGGGAAGGGGGAGAATTGCTGGATTATACCAAGGCGGGGGTTTGGTATCTGAATGGGACGTGGAGTTATTGATGAGTGAAGTGGTTGTTGACATCTTGATTTTGGAGGGTACTGTATCATATGGTTCTATGCACCATGGCATCATTTTACTGTTTCGATTTGCTTTTCAGATTTTTTCTCGTTAACCAATAAAGTACCTGTGGGCAGACGCGTGGTTTCGGGCGCTGCTCCGATTCCGAGGATCGAGATATAGGTATTTGAGTGAGATGCAAACCCCGCCTTTCTCAATCAACCCCTCATCGTTCTTTCCTCTTTATTATTCGCTATCTGCGTCACGATTGAGCAGAAGTTAAAACGTGATGGAATCTTCAAGTTCGAGCTCGAGCACCCCGGCCCAAAGTGTCGCACTCGCTCGTTACGCTGTGAGTGTGATCCTCACTATCCATGAGCCCTTTCCTAATCATGAATTAGTGCAAGTTATGCAAGAAGAAAATGATGAAATGCTCTCGGGAACTTCCAAAATGTGCAGCTTGCCAGCCATTGCCGGGGCCGTGCAACTACTTCAGGAAATTTCCGCAGTCGATGCCGCTCAAGCCAGCATCATCATCATACACTGCCCAAGATTTTGATGCCGCCGAGGTGACAGCGCGGCTAGACAGAATCGAGGAAGGACTCGAGAGGCTCAACAAAGCGATTGACAGGGCTGCTCTGAGTGAACCACAAGCTGTTGAATACAGTAGCACTGATTACTCGAGCGACGCGGGTATTCTAACACCAACATCCACCATACCACCTCATTCATTTTCCTCCATTCATCTCAACAATGCCTCTGCCCGTGAGGGGGGGCCTCTTGACTATCAAGTGGCAGCCGAGAACCTGAAAGACCTCACGGATGCTCTCGCATCGTTTCGACTTGACGCCTCGGTCAATATCTCTGACAATCCCAATGCTCATCACCAAGGCTACTTGGTTCCATCACAAGAAATCGGATACGAGATCATGGCGAAGTTCCGACCACTGGTACACTGGTCCAAGACATTCTTCCAAACCCCATCCGAGGATCTTCTTCACCGGGTCATATTCTCTCCATCCAAAGTACCACCAGGATGGGTAATATTCGTCAACTACATCCTCCTCGCGACACCGGAAACATCTACTGATCCAGGTCTCGTCATAATGTGGCGATGGAATGTCCGACTGGCCCTGCAGAGCGCATCCCTATTTCTCGTCCCTTCACACATCAACATCAACGCATTCACCCTCCTCTCCTTCCACGGAGAAGATTTCGCCGCCTCTCCAAACACCTCCTGGATGCTCTCTTCCCAGACATGTCTCCAAGCGCAAGCTCTAGCTCTTCACAATCCTGCCCCCAGCCTCGACTATCAAGACAGACAACGCCATCTCTGCCAATTCTGGTCCCTCTTCAACGTGGAAAAGCAATGCGCTCTAGCCTTTGGTCGTCCCTCACTCTTGCCAACATCCCAGTATCGCAATGTCGAGATACCAAGCTCTGATTACATCCGCGGGTTCAAACCTCACTCACACAGCTTCACCCCTGAGGAGAGCCAAGCCACCATTTCAGAATTCGGCGCGTACTTATTCCTGCGCGACATCGAGCTCGCAAAACTTACCGGCACAATAATGGAGTTCTTGTCTTCCGGCAATAAGTCTTTGGTTCAGAGCATTGCTCTAAAGGCTGAACTTGATGCGTGGTATAACCAAACAAACGACGTAAGCATTTCTTTTTTCTTAGTCCTTTCTTATACACGGTCACTAACGATTTCAGAACTTCAAACCCTCCTCTGACCCTGTACTGAACCAAAATCAAACCCGCCTCTACAACTTCACAGTCAAATTCCGATACCTGCACACACTCATCATCTTACTCCCCCAAACCTCGGCTCTACGCATCTCCTCGGCAAGAGAAGCAATCAAAATCCTCCTAGACACGATCAAAACCTGGGATCCAGTGTACAACGGTGTGATCTGGCATTTACTATATTATCCGTTTACTCCGTTTTTTGTCTTGTTTTCTCATATTATTTCCACTCCCAGCCATGAGCAGCAACAATCCCAGTCTCAGCCCATGACAGATTCAGATGCGCTTATTAAAGCAGACTTGGAGTTGCTGAGAGCTACAGTCAATTACTTTTCCGCTCTGCGAGCCCAACTCAAACTACTGGGGGACCTAACAAGACGCCTGCAGCGCACTGCCGAAGTCTTCTACGGCATTGCCGTTAGACATGCTCGTGTTAATCATGTTCACGTTGCACAGCAACATAGTACCAGTGAACCCGAACAAAGTCAGGTCCATCATCATAATCATTATCAGCAGCAGCAGCAGCAGCAGCAGCAGCAAGATTCTAATCAGTCGGACGTGATTCAGAGGATGCTGCTGTTTGAACCGACGGTGGGTATACTAGAGACTTGGGCACCTCCTCAGACGTATACAAAAGTACCAGGCTTCTCGGCACTTGAAGGAGGAGACATGAGTATGGAATACAGGACGGGGCTGAGCAGCGGTGAGGAGTTGTTGTTTGGTGATGTTGACTTGAGCGGTGTGGCAATTGATAAGTTTATGAGTTGGGTTTCTGGGGAGTTGGTTCCGGAGGGGTTTTCACTTGAAGGGCAAGGACAAGGAAAAATAGGAGCTGGAGGACTGGGAAGTAACAGTGGTGGCTTGGTTCAGGAGGGTGGTGTGGGATCTGGGACTCAGGGGGGTGTGGGTTCACGGTTTTCTTCTCAAGGAAAGAAACGACCGTATGAGGCTACTTTTGATTGGTTTTCTTGGGAGAATTATTACTTGGAGCTTTAACAGCTTTTAATCTTTTTTTTTCTTCCAGGAGGGTCAATGGGATGGGGTATTTATCACACATAGTTATCTATTAATGACAGAAACATGAATTTATGATGGTGAATTTGGAAGGACTAAAACTTCATATAGCAAGACTTTTGTCACTATAATCTTTATTCAACACACATTTTTTTTGGGGTGGTTTTTTTTTTTAAAAAAAATTATAAAATTTGGTGTATACCACATCATTAAAACCAACCTAGCTCTGTAGACTCGACCCACTCGCCAAAAAAAAAAAAAAACACCATGATCTCGGCCTCCGTTCGGTACTTTCCGGAGTTTGCCTTGCGTGTGTTGCATAATTAGGACGTTAATAAACCGGCTCGACAGGAACGGAACGGGTATGTACGATGTAAAAGAACCAAGTTTGACGAAAGCTAGGTACGTAGTGTGCTGTGTGCCTATACTAGCTATGTATGTACATACACCAGAACCGGGTTGACGGATACAAGGGGGTGGGAGGGGACCCACGGCGGTGTTCCCGCGTCAAACAACAATCCAAGGTGATGGAAGGGAAGGGAACTGCGTTGTGCATACATTGCACTCCACTACATAGAACCGGTTTGGCGGGACGGGGGAAATGGGACTTTGTATGCATGGTCCTTACTCATCCCCATCCCAACCCATTGCCCCCCATGCCCCATGCTTCCATGCTCCCATGCTCCTCCATCCATACCCAAAAATAATAATATTTACATACCTAAACCATGAAAACAAGTCTAAATAGACGTCACTTCAACATAATCATTATCACTGCAACTTGATGCATGTATGTACTGTACATACATGTAAATTACAACTATACCTAAGCCTTTTTGCCTCTATCTAAAGGGGGCAATGACCCCCCACACAGCCCACGCCTTTTCACCGACCAAAACTTACAAGTCTAGAACTTCGCAGCCAGTTCTGGGCAACAGCAAGTCCATAAGCAACGTGCTTACCAGTCAAACCATCTATGCAACTAAACGTACAGATAGCCAACCAGGCACCATTCTCACCACGGCCTTTTGCCACACCCGCTCAAAAAACCAATACATGAAGGCTATCACAAATGACTCATCACGAAATGAACACAACAAATAGCGGTCTCGTCTGTTCTAGTCTTCTCAAACGAGCGGTCAAATAAAAATTACACACTAAACGAATGATGCTACCTTTAGTACAGTACATGTATCCCCCCCACCCAAATAGTACTCTTACACTTCCTACACTCCTACACTCCCCCTTAACTTCAAGAGAGTCCAGCTCTCGGACATGTGCGATGTATGTGTGTAAGAACTAGTACAAACGAATGTGACCCAACTTTAACAACTCCCAGAATTGAATCATACCTGTTCACAGCCTAATGTTCAGTGTACCCTCCCTATCTCCTTCCAGCCCAGTCCAAGTTTGCCACTGACAGACCAACTTCCAGGCAGCTTTGGCGTAGAGCTTGCCATGAACACTGCCGTAAACCTTGTCCAACTCCCAGAGGCTCCTGAGAATCCTCAAGAAGCAAGCATCTCCGTACTTGCCGGTAGAAACGCCACTCAAGATGAAGCCGCCGTGGATCTGGTCCCAGACCTTTCCATCAGGCAGCTCTGTTGACAGAACCAGTGCCGGGTCTGTAACAGGCCTGAGTTGAGTGTTGTAGAGTAAAATTATGAAAAGCCAAACACCACGAACCACCATAACCTTGTGGCTCCTGTCATCCAGGTTGTCAAGAAGGACTCGAGTACTATTGATCGAGGTCACAATGTGACTGAGATACAGGTCGAAAGCTGGCGTGTTTGGCTTGTGAGTCGCGCAGAGCAGCACAACAGCCAGCTGTGAGAGTTGCGGCATCAATTGAGCGATGTTTCTTACATCAAGCTGTTTTACGTACTCAACGACGGCTGCTTTGGCGATGGCATTTGAGAAAATGTTTGAGACTCCGTGATATCCGGGACCCGACTTCATCAAGCCGCTGAACCGTCCGTCGTAGGCAACCCGTCTAATAATTTCCTCAGGCGAGAGGAGCTCACTTGCTGGTCTGGAGAGCTGAGGATGTTTCAAGATCTCTTGAACATGTTCAGACCACTCTACAGCGGACAACGTCAATGACTGAACCATCAAGACCGAAGACCTGAGCTCAAGCGCGTCGCTGAAAAGCGCTAGTGGCATGCTGGATCCAGAGAAAAGTCCATAAAGCAACGGCTTTGGCCCAGTGAAGAGCTCCATGCAGGCGAGGGCCTTGGAGTTTCCACCGAAACTGCCATTTTCCATGCTGAAGTAAGTCATGAATGCTCGTTGGAACCTGGAAAATATTAGAATCATGATTAGAAACAAGTAAAGACTAAAGACATACCTTGCGTCGCCGAGAAACCGCAGCTTGGTGGCTTCGTCTACAATGCTTGCAGGAGAGGGAACCCAAGAACTGAAGCGATCCTTCTTCAACTCATAGATGCTGTGAAACATCTCTGGGGTTGCATCCAGATAGAAGAGTGTGGTGAGTGCTAGAGGCAGGTCGTTATGTTGTCCGTCTTGTTGGACAAGTGCATGCTCGACGTGTGTCCTTGTGAGGAAACCGTCAAAGACAGTCCGAGATGTTTGCTGGCCCATGGTATTTTCTTGCCGCTGTGTTCCAAGTTGATAGAATTGGACACGGGGATCAAAGCATGACCAGAATGATGAACTTGTCCGTACTACCATCATGCCTGGCGAGTCTTATATATCAAGGAGACCGGGCCGTCCCGTCTGAACTACCGGCTCGCTCTTGTCAGTCCTAGAGCTTTGCTGGGTGGTTTCGACTAGTGCCTTGTGGGTCTTGCCGGTACCGTATCCTATTTGGCTACCGTCGTAGACAATCATGAGAGTCGATACCGGGAGCGAAGTTGGTGGCGTCATGACAGGCCTATAAATGCCATGACATCCATCATGTTGGCTGGCTGTTCGGTCAGCTCGGACATGGTACTTGGAAGCTATTGGACAGCTTGCGGCGGCAGAACGAGACGTAGGATCATGAAGATCCAGGTTATAGATGGTATAGACTCAATTTTGCTGAGACAGCACGCGGGATCTGACACGAACTTAGCTGAGAGGCCCGGTGGATCACACAGAGGGTAGGCCGTTGAAGCCGTGGGGAGGAGGAAGAGGACAAATTACCCATGACCATTCATCAAGCTAGGTAGTTAGCTAGCTGGCACTGAGCGAGGTGCATCCATACCGGCAATCTCGATGATGCCGTGCATCACAGCCTGGCTGAGGGGCGAGGAAGGATGTAGAACAAGAACCGTCAGCTTGGCAGGAACCGACAAGTCCAATTCGAGAGGTGGGATTGGATGAGAGGAGTCATTGGATGAACAAGAGGCTTGCCGACATGGATCCATGGGTGTACGTGCAACCGAAGCAATGGTTGATCTCAAAATACATTTCGTCCCATCGTCCCACGAGATTAAACACGAACTGCGGGTACGAATTGTTGTTAGGATAAAGGATGAAAGTTGGGGTAAAACGAGCCTGGGCATCTGTAGTCAGTGTCTTTACGACCTGAAGCAGGGGCACAGAGGATGCCATTTCCCTTTCTGGTTGGAGAACCCATGAATTACGATCTGGCAGGGGCCTTGGGGGTAACATGGGGTGGGTACGGGGGTGACATGGGGGAACTTCCATGTTCCTTCCCGCTTGCGCTTGCGCTTGTAGTGTTGCGTGCTTCCGTGCCTGAGGATCCGAACTTTTGGGAAAGAGTGAACCACTCAGATCTTAAGGCAGCGGTGAGATAATGGCACCCCAACTTGATTAACTTTTTGCCTGAAGCCCTGAAAGGCCGGTGATGGTGATGGTGAGGAATAACGATCGGGATACGGACGTTGGGGCCGCCGAGAAGATACCCGTCACCTATCCTACCTCTTGGCGCTCTATGTAGCAGCCCACTCAGCCCCAGAATACTCCCAGCACTCTGCACCTTTACCAAGCACAACAGCAGCACCTGCACATGCAGCTCGTCACCGAAAATCCCGTCTTGGGAACGAAGCATGGTACCTATGCTGCGCCTTGACTGTTGGGAACCTGTCAATGTATCCGTATGGTTGATACCTATCATTAATCTGCAGGAACTTGGAAGGTTCGGACAATTGCAGCGATACGCACGACGTCTTCTTGCGGATACATGTTTCTAGAAGCATTCCAAATCCAATCGCCAGCCGTCACTATCATCGGCCTCATCGCCATTCCATCCGGGTAAGCCGCGAGGGAACAGTGCATGTTAATGCCTCCCACTCTTTCGCAGCTTGCACAACAATTCCATGGGAAAATGCCTCCATGGCATTCAGAGTTCGCCACCCATCAACTCGGCTCACCTCCTATCTAGTTTCCCAATTCGGGTTACAAAGTCTCTCAGAAACTCGGTGCGACTCGAGGACACGATGCACGATGTGCGGTCGATGTGAGGAAGCATGGGCACCCGATCCGGCGGCCTACTCCTTCGGTGTGACAAGCCACGATCCCCGTCAACCACGCTATTGGCTTTGTGTTTCCGACACTGCATGCATCTGTGACGACAAAATCTCGCCTCCAGGCCGAGGTTTTCACAGCTTATTTTAACTCTCTGCTGCGTGTTTCGTCTCACGGCCGCAGTTGCCATGTCTCACTTCCTCAGGAGCATCGACGGCCAGCACCTACTGGTCGTCTGTCTATGGCAAACAGCTGACATTGGTCAAGACATCATAGGATCGCACGAGCTAGCAGAAAAGAGCAAGGTTTCCCCATGTCAAGCCAGCTAGATCTGTCTCCGAGATGGCCATATGTATGTAAGCAACTAGCACTATCTCGGCGAGGGATCCAATGTCGATCCGTGGCTTGAACCTGCATCGACAAGCCTACAAGCCTTCAACCCCACGGCAGTGGTAAGACTCTTTTCGGGTCAGCACTGTATTTTCTCGCACAAATGTACATTATGGGTCTAGTTGAGGGAAGGGGGGTTTGTTTTGCTTGGAAAGGGTTCCAGAGTAATGTCCGACCTGCTTGGATAGTGCTACCGAGACTCACCTTTCCTTAGTAGTATCC
Organism: Cladorrhinum sp. PSN259; assembly: GCA_033725935.1. Lineage (NCBI taxonomy): Eukaryota > Fungi > Ascomycota > Sordariomycetes > Sordariales > Podosporaceae > Cladorrhinum > Cladorrhinum sp. PSN259. The sequence continues at coordinate 107,043 of MU867120.1, forward strand.
TTGACCTTTACGCGGACCCCCCTCAGCTCTCAACTGGGAGGACATAGTCTCGGAGAGAATATGGAGTGTCTCAAGTTTGGCCGAGACCGTCCCAATTCGAGATAGTTACCTTGACTCTGTCTAATCTCAGCGGATGTCCACTATGATGGGTTGAAATAGTTCATTGCGCCCTGCTATTGGAGCATGGCGGCTCTTTTTTCCAATCTTGCCTAGAGTTTTTTGCGTCTGGTCATTCGTCACTCATTGCAAGACCCGCCATCCTTCAAGGGCTATTACCTTTGTCGCTCACTTACCCCTGAATTACCCTGAACGTCAACATGATGCGTTCAGCCCACTTTCTTTTTCTGACACTGACCAGCATAGCAGTTCTCGTCATTGGCGAGGATGTGTTGTTTCCGTTCATGCATGGTCTCGAATATCAGGAGTATAATGAAGCTATCAAGCTGGGCTTGTCAGGTATGGGGCTCTGAGAGGATGTGGTTAAGATGAGCACTCGCTAACAGAGTTCAGCTCATGTTTGCAAAGATGACAACGAATGGAACAGCATGACCACAGCCGACTTTGCCAAGTACAAGGCTATCATCATACCCGACTGTAATTGCAATACCAGCTTGAACACGATCAAATTCTTGGATGACACCAAGAAAGTGTGGTCTCCTGCCGTGACGGGCAACGTGGTTCTGATTGGGACCGATCCGTCTTATCACATCAAGTGGTACAAACTTCCCGGCGCTTACGCCATGATGCAAGACTCAATCAAACTCGCATCGAGCGGGAAGAACGGGACCGGCATGTACTTTTCGATGTCGTGCTACTACCAGAATAGGCCATCCCCTGTGCCCATCGAATCACTTTCGGAAATCGGGAGCTTCAAGGTTCGAGGCAACTTGACTTGTCTCAACAGCGCCCACATTGTTGCCACTGACGAGTCGATGACTTCTCTCGATGACACAATGGTAAGCAACTGGAACTGCAGTCTCCATGAGGTTTTTACCGAGTACCCTACTACGGGCTCCGGGGCGTTTGAGCCCCTGGCTATCGCACTGAACGCCACAGGCAGTGGGAGCCGGGACTTTGCGGATGGGACAGCAGGCATCCCGTACATCATTGCTCGCGGAGCCACACCCCTTGGATGTGGCAACAATATCACCGATGTCGAGTACAACGAGGAGTGTGATTGGGGAATGGCCAACGGGAAGCCGGGAAGTCTGTGCTCCTCGTCATGTAAATGCCTATTCGGGATGATCAGTCCGGGACTCTGTCTGTCAAACACCACCTCCTCGACATCGACCTCATCCACTTCAATTTATAGTAGCACAATCTTGACAAACACTAGGTAAGCCTGACATAGACAAGTGTAATAATGCACAATGGGCTGACTATACATGATAGCACAATCCCGTTGAGCACCTCATGGCCGACAAATAGCAGTTTGACCAGCAGTGTGCTGTACACCAACACGTCTGTCATGCACACCCCCACACGGTCTCGGCCGCCGACCGTCATAATTACTATCTACCCTTGGATAACTACTACAACTCCGACAGCGATGCCTTCTCCATCGCCGGATGGTGCCTCAAGTGACGATAATCATCCTGTTACTGTGACCATCACGGCTTCTCCGCCCCCTCCCCATACAATGCCTATGCCTCCTGTAGATACCAACTCGGATCTGGCCACGACTATAGTGACTGCTTCGGGAGAGCCCGGTACAAGCTCAAGTGTGTCGACATCTGCCACGTCGTCTGCATCGGAGTCGCCATCAGATACTGTGCCAGGCACTGTGATCGTTACCGCCTCTTGGAGTCCTGTGACTGCACCTTCGCCCCAATCTTTCTCGCAGTCAAACACGGCTCCAGACACAATTCTCATCACCACGTCTGGTAGTCCTGGGGCAAATCCTTCTGCTTCCCAGCTAGAGTCCAACACACTACCAGAAACTGTGATTGTCACTGCATCCGGAACTCCTGGAACCACATCTAACTCTCCTTTACAAGAGGCGACCACTCCCCCCGGAACGGTTTTTGTCACGGCCTCTGGAAATCCGGCGACAGATTCTTCTTCCACACTGCAAGCCTCGTCCGGATTGGGATCTTGGCCGCCATCTGATAGTATGCCGGCAACAGTTGTTGTCACCGCCTCTGCTGACCCCAACCAATCATCTTCTCAGCCTTCCACGGGAAGCGCCGTAGTTCCGCCGGCCGGACCCGCATCATCCTCCGTGGCCAGTGGCTCTAATGCAGGAACTGGGAGCCCCGATACGTCTATCCAGTCAGGACCCGTCCTCCCGCCGACGTTGACGGTAACCGCAGGAGGCCCTGAGCCATCACCGACCGCCGGTAGTTCTCAGACATCCCTTGCATCGACATCTTGGGGCGGCACTAAGACTCAGGTGACATTGACAATCTATCCTTCTGGCTTTCCTGGATCGCCGTCTGGTTGGTCGACGTCTCTGATTAGCGAGTCTTCCCAAAATGCAGTTTCATCTTCAGGGAAGCCAGGATCTCCAGCTACCACAATTACCACAATTGCTTCTGCTCAGTCCTCTTCCGGGGTTGGGGGTCCGGGGACTGGGCCGAGCGGCGGCTCTGGAAACGGGGTAAGCAGTGGAGGAGATAATGGACCAAGTGATGGAGTTGGGACTGGGACAGGAATCAGCTCGATTGGCGCTGGAGCAACTGGCACGTCAGGTCTACCCGCAGCTTCTAGTGGGCAGTCAGGGTCTGCTGGAGGGGCAAGCGAAACTGTGACTGGTAGCACTAGGGGCAGCTCAGAGACCAATACGGCTGATCCCCTAGGAGGGAGCTCTACTGCTAGTGGGCCCTTTCCCAGCGCTTCCTCCAGTCCGTCAGGGTCGGTCACCGTCTGGCCTTCATACAGCACATCTGGCAGCCCTACCGGTAATCCTTCTGGAGTACCATTCGGTAGTTCATCGCCCAACCCTCCTTCTACAGGAACAAGCAGAACCTCCAATAGCTCAGCCCCAGTCACTTCCAGGTCACTATCGCTACCACCAGGGATTACCCTCTCCACTCTAACATCCATTCTTCCCACTTCAAGCGCTTCGCCTTCCTCCTCAGAGTGCGACACATGGATAGGCATAGAGATCATCCACATGATTGAGATTGTTGAGATATGTCCTTCAGGATCAACTGGTATGTTTCTGGCCCAGTTCTTACTCCCCTCCCCGTCTCCCGGTGCCTTGAATGATAATACTGACAGCGAACAGTAACGGAAACATTCACTTCCTGCACCGAGACGCTCACCCGCTCGATATGTTCAACTTCTACCACGAATCATCCTTGCTACCCATGTATCTTTGGTACCAGCACCACTCCTCCTCAGGCCACAACATCGGCTCCAATCTCTGCAAGCGGTGATCTTGTGACAGTCACGGTGGTATGTACTGACCAGTCCCCTCTCCACCAGTCTTCCGCCCATGGTTAGGAAACCCCTAGGAAACCCAAACTAACCTGTCTTGAAGACGTCATGTCCAACCCTGCCACACACAACCCAAACAATCACATACCAAACATGCAGCACCTGCCCTACATCAATTTATACAGGAACTGTGCCGGGACATACGCCAGGGGAGTGTTACGGTTGCGTCCCAGCTACTTCTCATACAGTGGTGATTGATCCCCTACCGACGACAGTTATTGACCCCAAACCTGGTGTCACGACTGGCGGAAATGGGCCAACTACTACATTGTTGTCTACTTTGACTGAGTTTGGCACCAAGACTGTTATGCTGTCTGGATGTCCTGGGAAGGATGGATGTGCTGGTACTACTACAAGAGCACCAGATCCGGCGAGTACGGATGTCAGTGGGGTTGGAGGACCGGACGGGTATGGACCACCTGGAACTGGACCCGGAACGGCCGGGTCGGGGTCTGGAGGGGGATATCCGGATAACGGACCCCATTTGTCTTTGACGAGTTTGGCGGCGGGGAGTACCAGTCGGGCCACGGGTGGAGGAGGTGCGCAGTATACATACTCGCCTACTGCGAGTGTCCCGGCCGTGCCAGTGGTTACTGCTGGTGCTGATGGGAAGAAATTTCTGGGAATGTTTTCGATGGGAATCTGGATGGGAGTTGTTGTTTTGGTGGGGATGGTGATTTGGTGATTTGGTGATTTGGATGGGTGATGGGAGTGAGTAAGTTAGTGAGTGAGAGGAAGTAGTGTGGTGTGGTGTGGTGTGGTGTGGGTTTGGGATGGAATTGAATTGAATTGATGTAGCGGTAGGATTAATGGAGGGGGTTTTTCCGTATTGAATATGGTGGTATGGCTTTGGTTGTGATCGGGGGCGGGATGTTCCGGACGATAGTACTTATTTTTAATTTTTAGGTTAATGTGTTTTGGAATTGATGCCCACTTCTTAACATCTGTTTTCCTTGATACTTTTTTCCGCAGTGATATAATAACTCAAACCTTCCGGTTATGCCCGATAACGCTCTGACTTGAACAAGAATATTAACTCAAACTACGCGCTATGCAGCACAGTATCTCATATACTATTTCATCTCTCCTGCCCGCCCACATTTATGAGACGTTATAGGACCTCACATCTCACCTCTTCTTCCACCTCAACCTGCCAACCCTATTATTTTTAAACTCATTAGCACACACACACACACACACACACACACACCATTCAACCAACATGAATCTTATAAGTTAGGTAAGGTAAGGTAGGGCAATAACTCACCACGCGGCAAACTCTCTAACCTCGTCAGCCTCCAACAGCTTTTCGACAGTATAGTAACTCCTAGCCAGCTCTTCGTGCCCCCTGAACTGATGAACGAACCGGTGACAGGCCCCGCACAGCCACGCGACATTCTGCAAGTCCTCCCTGGCGTGCCACTTCCTCTTTACGGCCTTTTCGTGCACCATCCTGGGTATCAGGTGGTGGTAAGTGAGGTTTATCCAGTCTCGCTGGCAGATCTCGCAGCAAGTGACTTTCCCGCGGGTTGAGGATGGCGGCGGGGGTGGTGTGAGACATTGCTGAATGTATGATGTGAGTAAAGAATTGAAGAAGGTGTCGGGTGATGATGATGATGATAGTGAGGGGATGTAGGTCGTCAAAGAGTCGAGAATGTCTGGGGGCAGCGGGGCGAGGAGGGAGGATACGGTGTCCGGGGATAAAGGGGGAGTATAGAGTTCTAGTAGGGTTGAGGAGGAGAGGGAACGGTGGGATAATGATTTGAGGGCTGGGGGGAGGGAGAGGAAGGTGGAGGTCGAGAGGTAGGTTGTGAATTCTGAGAGGTCTTCTGATGATGCTTGGACATCGTTTTCTTCTGCTTGTTGTTGTTGTGATGAAGGGGAAAGGGGTGGAGCTATAGAGGAGGCAGAAGAAGATTTCTTGGAGCGTCGTTTAGCTTTGGCAGAGGGCTTAGTTGTTGGTGCGGTGAGTTTCTCGATTAGGAGGGAGGAGAATATGTCTCTGAATTGTTCATAATTCGAGAGGTACTCGTCTGGGATTTGCTCGGCCATGGTATGTACAAAAAAAAAAAAAAAATTTTTTTTTGATGATGGTGGTCTGGATGAGGAAGTTGATGATGTCAAGCCCACTTATACACAAGGACCCCTTTTGTTCTCCAATCTCGGCGTGCCATTCCCGATTTGTTACGCCGGATCGGCAATGCGTCGTCCCCCGCATCATCCATCGGGACCTTCCCGTAAGCGTCACCATTGGATAGCGCGCCCTTTTAATACATAGTATGTAGTGTATACTCTATAAAAACCTCATGCATCCCTTCGGGTTAAGAGACGTCGTCGTGACTCACCGGACAAACACCAACGCCAAAAATGGAGGGAAAAAAGATAATTGCCTTCGATCTTTACGGCACGATTCTATCAACTGAGTCAATCGCCGAAGAACTAGTAAAGAATTACGGCCAAGATGCCTCCAAAACAATCGCTGCCAACTGGCGCCGCTATCAACTCGAGTACACCTGGCGTCTGAACAGCATGGGGACATACCGCGACTTTGAACAAGTCACTCGCGCATCCCTGCACCACGCATTGGCCGAGTTAAACCTGAAAGCGACACCCGAACAAGAAGCGAATCTTATGGAATCCTACAATCGTCTGCACTTCTTTCCCGATGCACATGATGCCCTCGGTTTGATGGACTCGAATGAGATCCACTCATCGATTGAGACCTGCATCTTCTCTAATGGCACTGTGAACATGATCACCGAGTCGACCGCATCTTTTTCATCATCAGTCTTCAAGAACATCGTCACGGTGGAGGACGTCAAAGTGTTCAAGCCGGACAGGAGGACCTACGAACACCTGCTGAAGCGATACGGAAAGGAAGACCGACCTGAAGATGTGTGGCTGGTCAGTTCGAATCCGTTTGACGTGGTAGGTGCCGTGGCAGCTGGACTGAAGGCAACTTGGGTGGATAGGACAGGGAAGGGGTGGGTTGACCAGCTTGGGGATGCAATCGGGGATGTTAGACCAACTGTGGTGGTCCAAGGGGTTAAGGAGGCAGTTCAAGCAATCATCTCTGAATCGTCATGAGGATATTTTATTTTGCATAATCCTTTTCAAAAAAATAACCACCTCCCGCCCGCTTCAAAAATGCCACTCCAAACTCCCATGTTATCATACCTGAATCTCACTTCAACAACAACCCCTCCTGGTCCCCTCTCCCACCAACAACATCTCCGCTGCCCATTACTCTCCCCGCGCCCATATCAACCTCATCCTGCACGACCTCCGTCCTCCAGCTATGCGCCCTCTGAACCCCCTCAACGCTAATCACGCTACTCCTATTCGGCACCGTCCCAGATCCCATCACTTTACTCGCGTTCCTCCCTAGAGCATCGACATTCTCCCAGCTACCAAACTCACTTCCAAGCGCTTGGTCAACCTCGGCCTTGAATTGAGGATTCGAAGAAGGCGGCGCGCCACCGATGGGCGACATCTGCTCCTGGAAATGCGACTGTCGCGGTATCCCATTGCCAGCAGCTGGGGCTGTGGGCTGCTTCAAAGTTTGCGAGTGATAACTCGTATCCGCATCAGAATAAGCCTGGATCCCGCTGACCCTCCTGTGTTCGCTCTCGACCGTCCGGGGGTAGTTATAATTATGTGGAAGACTATACGGTCTTGGGCTCAGTTCCTGAGAAGTGACGCTATACCGACTCTTTTTTGAGTCCGCCGGATAACCGTTTCCTCCATACCCTTGCTCAGGAGCGGGCGGTTGATGCTGATTAACGGGGTTGATGTGGTACTCTTCGTACTTTAGGAGCCGACGATAGGTGAGTATTGCGTAGAGGAGAATGCCAAAATTGACTGCTAGGAGACCGCAATCCAAGGAAAGGCCAATGGTCGCGTAGACTCCGTCCATTGATCTCAGGTGGGCGACTACGTCCAGCCCCAAGACGGCGAGGGAAAGAGTGATTTTGATAATTTGCGAGGAGAGGAGGAGGAATGGTGTGAGACGCTCGGTTAGGTGGCGGGCTATTTCGAGGAGGGTGAGAACCATGGAGATTAGGTTAAAGCCTACGTTTGTTGCCTCCCAGCTACACGAAGCCATTAGTGTAAGTCGCAGAAGAAGGGATGTGAGTGAGTGAGTGGAGGGCGAAAGACATACACAACCTCCACCATCGGTGCTTCTCCATTGTTCTTCTCGTCGGAATAATGCTCAAATGTTTCTGCCAGTCGGTAGGCAAAGATGCCCATGAGGCAGAGTAAGACCACAACCTGAAAGAGCCATGCCGGCACGAGCACTGTTTTCCTCCATGATGCGCGTGAGAACAACACTTGGTCGAAATCGATTGAACCCATTTTTGACTCTGCTCAGTTCCTGCCCAATGGTTCCCAGTCCCCCCAGGTTCAACAGAACTACTACCACTGTTTGAGTAACCCAACACAAAATCCCGGGGCAAGTTGATTCAATTTATTCGTCGTCGAGTTCGTGAGAGATGAACAAAATAATATCATAAAAACTCATTCATCATGGTTGAGCGAAGAACCAATACAAGAAAATGAACAGAAGGAAACGAAAACAGAGCTGAGTGAGAACCCAGCCCGTTTTATTCGACAACAAAACAACTCATCCTTCCCCTCTTGCCTACTGGCAAGGCTATGAGAGCCCGACCGACAGACGCCGCTGCCACATCTTTTTCGGACGACAAACGATCGGATTTGGCATCATCTTTACCCAAGAATGCATGCTCAACTCTCAGCCCTGAGCACCCACTTGCGAGTTGCAACCATGGCGATGCCCAGCCATTCTTGGCATTTCCACTCTGATTGGTTCAATCCGGTGGAGTTGGTCCCCAAAAAAGTAATCGCTCCACTTTTTGAAGGTGCGACAAGCCACTGTTGGCGCGCTAAAATCGATAATACTTTGTTTTCCCTCTTCTTTTTGGTTCAGCTGTGCGACGACGGCAGCCCAAAGAGCTGGAAACCTTAATTCCTTGGGTGGTCTCGACTTGGTCTCTTGAGGGGGGAAAAAACAACAAAACGACCGCGAGCTGGATCAACAAGTGGCGGTCAATAGTAAAGAATGGGGAAAAGACAAAAATAAAAATGCAGCGAGACAGGCTCCTAGAGGATCTCAATCCTAGAACAAAAAGAAAACAAACGGAAGGGAAGTCAGCATAACCGCTTTTCCGCGCCTCATTGAAATCCGAACCCTATCCCCGCTCCCTGCTTCCTTTCGTCGGATATCCCCCGCTCCCCTCAGTGGTGCATTGCAGATGCCAGATGGCAATGGTAAGCTTACATTGCAAGCTACCAACGAGACCAACGAGCAAACCACAAAGCAAAAACATGCCTACCAAAGTTGGTTGCTCAGTGAAATGAGAGTTTCATGCCGCTCTTTGGGGACATATAATAATCGTCGTAGGTATAACCACAAGCATCCATGTAAACATTATACCTTTTCACTCCGGGAGACGAGCTCATCCAAAGAACTCGAATAACCCCTCATCTCTCTCTCAGCCCCCCCTCCCAAAAAAAGACTAAAGCCAATTTCCCCACTTTCATCAACTTTGAACTTTCAGCTTTGGCAAACTAATAAAACCCGCCGAGAGGTAATTATTATGTATGTCTGGTCAACATTCTGTTGAACAACTTTTGTCGGGTTCCCGAATTTCTCAAAGTTGGCATCAAACCTCAAGAAAAATACTTTTTTTTGCCCAACAAAAGAAAAAAAAAAAAAAAAAAAAAAAGAATTCATTTGGTTTCGCCCACCCATCTGTGCATCGTGCATCGTGCTTAAGAATTATAATACACCTACACACACACACACACACACACACACACAGTTCTTTCCCCCCCCTTTTCCTTTCCTCCCAAATTTCACAACTTGTATTTTACTTGGTACACTTATCTGCAGTAAAGCACCGTAACCAGCTATCCAATACCGACTTTCATGGCGCGAGTGAAAAAAAACAAAGGCTGATGGAAGTGCATATACGTTTGTTCTTATTCTGAGCGCCGACGTATTGTGTAACTGTGCTCCACTACCCATTTCTAGGGTGCCTCGCGTGCTTTCAGAGCCGTGTACAGCATTTTCTACGGCCCAAAAACATTCAAGTCCCCTTCCAGTCGAAATCCTATTGGCTGGACCAGATGTGTGCAGCGCGCCACCTCCACCTTCAACAGAACATTGGTAACCGTGCCTTCACATAGTAGTGAGGCATGGAGGCTTCGATGTTCAGATATCGGTCCATGTCAGTTATGTGAATCTCAGTATGTTCAAATGACAGAAAATGTTGATCCGTAAAACAGATGATATGATCCCAGCCTCCATTGGCCAAAAAAAATTGTTTGTATTTAATATTTTCCATCCATAACCCTAAGGTAAGTGAAAACCCAAAAAATTCTCGCCCAGAGGTATACAGCTAGAAAAAGAACTTGTGTTTGCTGTCCCTCTCCCAATCCTATTTCCCGTCCCTCAATATTGGTTGAGTCCTATCCAATCTATTGTTATCCATCCAGCCGGTGTTCCCAATGTTCAACCGACCAGTTATTGTCCGTTCCGTATTATTTATGTTGTTGCTTTGTCGTGACACAAGGCCCATCTCGGCAAGAAAAAGACCGATGTATATCAGACCCATGAACTGAACGATCGTGGTCTTTCGTTACACGGCCACGGCGTTCTAATGTTTGGTGTCATCATTCCCTCAGATCTCTCTATTCTTGGCGGCCCGCCAAGTTGACCTTGGTCGACTCGAAGGGAACGACATTTCCTTGCGAGTCAGACATGGCCGGGATCGAAGGGTCGATCTGGCCCACGATGTCTTGGCGTCTGACCGGAGCTGTATATATAAAGAGTCAGTGGGCCCGTACAGGAACAAAACAACCCATCCTATCACCACCACTCACCATTTCGGTCCACATGGGGATATGCAACGGCAACAGCGGCCAAAGCAAAGACGGTGGCAAAGGTGAACTTCATTTTGAACTTTTGGATTAAAGGAATTGAGGCTTGAAGAAACAAGAATAGTGTCGGCCGGCGACGAGCGAAGAAATAAAGATGGATGGGTGAAAAAGATAAAATACTAAAACGAACTTGGCCAGCAAAAAAAGAAGAAGAGGCGGGATGAAGAAGAGAAAAGGTCAGACGGCCGGGTCAAGGGCCAAGAGAGACCAGATATTTGTACCTTTGGAGACGGCATATCATCCTGAAGATCGGGGAAGGATCCGCGATTTGCACTTGTGGTTGATGAACTCTCACGTTTCAGAAACAGGAATACCGGCGATCATCAACCGCCCGCCCAGGGCTTGGAAGAGGAACGACAAGGAGGCCGATGCTGCATGTTTCTTTTGCTCTCTGTAAGTGTGCAGCCGAGACGTGGAGGCGCCCGCGAATTTCAGGAGGCCAAGCCTCCCCATGTCAACAATGGAACAACAGTCTGGTCGGCCTAGGGCCAGACCTTTCGGCGGCTGTTAGCGTAAATGTCAACGTGTCGACCATAATAAGCTTGTTTTTGTTGTGGTAGCATAGCCAAGGTAATTGCTACAGTAGCAGGAGCTAAAACGAGTTCTATCTGTGAATTGAGTCGGGAATGGGACATCTTGTCGTCTTGAGTGTTGTTACAGGGGGATGAAACCGGCTCGAGGGGGTTGCATGGCGCAGAGCCGCCGGGTAGATGCAAAGCCGGGACCTCGATGTCAGAGAAAGACGGAGGGGATTTCCGTGTTCCGTGTCGCAGAACCTCGTAAGAAGAGCTCTCCCCTGTCTGTGCAGGTAGTGACGCATGCTGACGATGACAAAACAAGTGGTCGTTGTTATTGGAAGGTTGGAGTTTCTCAAACCTCTGGGATCACGCTGAAACGCAATTCGAGATGTTTGACGGGGATGCAAGTTGATGATGCAGCTGTTGACGGCTGTCATTCGGACGTGCTGTTTGAAGCTGCAACCTGACTAGAAATTCGGAGATGCAACTAAAAGACTTTTAAAATCTGTCACCTGTGGCGTTCCACTCAGAAACTCGAGGCCCAGAGCAGCGGAACAATGAGTCAGATGAAAAGGGGTTCTCGCTTGTTGGGTCCTGATGAGAATAGCTGAAGGAGCACAAAGAATTGTGTTCCCAAGCACAAGGTAACATGATCTGATTGCGGAAGCAGAGATAGAGAAGGTTTCCCTGTCGATCAACGAGGAGAGAGAGCTTGAGCTGTCATCGACGATCGATCCATCGCAGTGGATTCCAAAGTCAAGAATGCGGGGCCGAGTTGAAGTGCGCTAAAACGGTCCGCTAGACTGGACATCAAGGTTCTTGACAGTGGAGGTTTGACTACCGACTGCAATTGAATAGGATCGGTTCGGGGCAGCCCGGAGTGCCCGGAGTGCCCGGATAGAAATCGCAACAAGCTTTAGGAAAAATGCTTCTCTTTGGTCATTTTGGCTGATCATTTGCCCAAGCTAGAAAATCCCCGCAAGAAGTTCAACCTAGGGCTCGAACATTCGGCAGTGCTTGTGAGAGAAGAGAACCCCACTTCTGATAAACAAATCCGCCCTTGTTTCTCAAGGCCCCACCCATTTTCAACACCCACCAGGACCCCGCTCTGCTTGAAGCCGAATCCACTTCCCCGGACCCATTGCCCCTCTACCACCCCTCCTCCTCCGCCTCCCCGCCTCGTCCGTCAACCCCGAGGCTTTGGGTCTTGAGTCGCGTTGCCATTCATGTTAATTAGAGGACGGGTTGTCTGCTCTCTCTTTCTTCTTTCCCTCCGAAACCACCAAAAAAACGACTCTATCGGGACTCGACGAAATTAAAACCGAAAAAAAAAACAATGGCAACCCCCGTCCACTGTCTCTACTGCTTCGAGGTCCTCTCAGCCGACCTCGAACACCGCAAGGCACTCACCCTCTCCCAAGTCCAAAAATCATACTCCGAATACTTGGTCGCCTCCTCCGCAGAAAAGAAGCAACTCCCCGCCCTCCGTCGCCTAGCAGACACCTCTTCCTCCTCCGCATCCTCCTCTTCGTCCAGCTCCTCCCTCTCCCTCTCAAGCTCAACGCCCGCAACCTCCCTCTCCTCAACCCCCTCTTTGCCATCCGAAGAGGAAGAACTCGCAGACTCGCCCCTCTTCGTGACGTGGAACATCGCGCACCCCAGACACGGGCACAACCTCCGCGGCTGCATAGGAACCTTTGAGCCCCAGCCGCTGGACGAAGGCCTCTCCTCCTACGCACTAATTTCCGCCCTGCAGGACATGCGCTTCAACCCCATCACTCTCAAGGAGTTACCATTGCTGCAGGTCGCCGTAACACTGCTCACCAATTTCGAGGAAGCCTCGGACGCGATGGACTGGGAACTGGGCAAGCACGGCATCCGAATCTCGTTTTACCACCACGGAAAGAGGTACGGGAGTACTTACCTGCCTGATGTGGCTGTCGAGCAAGGGTGGGATAAGGAGGAGACGCTCACCAGTTTGATGAGGAAGGCTGGGTGGATGGGGAGCAAGCACAAGTGGCAGGAGGTCGAGCTGAAGGTTGTTAGGTACCAGGGGAAGAAGGAGAGCTTGGAGTATGACGAGTACAAGAGGTGGCGGGATTGGGTTGATCGGAGGAATGGTGAGGAGGAGGTGAAGTAAGAAAGGAATTTTTTATAGATAATAGATGAGCGAAATAGAAGCGTGGGAGTACTGGGCATACAAGGTAAAGAACATGGGAACATGGGTATTGGAAATGGCGTAATGATATGGGGTATTTTGGTTAATTATTAGAGAAGAGGTGGAATAACATGGGGGATGAGATGACACGAGGATATTCAAGGTAGCTTAATGAATGAACGACTTTTCAAACCATTCTGCAGACTGAACATATTCATTTCATGAGCGGTTTTTGAGATGATATTGAGTAACTCAATGACATTAGACATAGGGGCCTAGCAGAGAGCAACCCAGAGCAAAGGAAATACTACGCGTATATCAAGTCTCAAGCAAAACACCCCTTGAGTTGGGGAATTATATATGTACATAAAACTGAGCTAGGAATAAAACAGACGGGTGGTTGCTTTTTGTTACATAAAATCCAAACAAAAACGCCCAAGAAGGTGGTATCCATGCGCTTAAATGACAAGTCGACTCCAACAAATGGGTAATAAGAAAAAAAAAAAGAGCAATGATAAATCAACCCATCCATCCGCTTGCTCGCTCGACTGATGGTCTCCAGGACGCACCTTTTATCCTGTTCTTCTGCGAAGGTATACCCAACACCATGCATATCCCTTTTTCCAACCTTCTTCATATCCCAACTTCCTAAACCAAAGACAACTTCTCTCTCCAAAAAGCCTACCAACACCTCAACTTTCTCCAAAATCCACCACCACCACTCTTACCTATCCTCTTGCCACCCTCAGTACTAACACCCCTCATCCTCTCCGCCTCCTTCTCCGCATCAGGCAGCGGAGTCAGAGGCTTCGTCATCCCCCTCCTATTCGCGTCCATCCCATTCGCACTCATCTCAACCATCCTCCTGGCCTCAACGACCCTCCTAACAATCAACGCAAAGGTTTCCTCAATATTGACCTCCAACCTCGCAGACGTCTCCATGAACCCGCACCCCTGACTTCTCGCCCACTCCAGCCCCATGGCAGCACTAACCTGCCTCTGCTCGCTCAAATCGCATTTGTTACCCGCCACTATCTTGACCGGGGGCACCGTCCCGCCCACGTTTCCCACTATACCCGCCTTGCGCGCCCTCGCGGCGTTATCGAGTCTAGTCTCAGCTTCCATGTCTATTAAGTCGTTAAAGTACTGCAGCTGATTCAGCGACTCCAGGCTCGTGATGTCGTAGACGAGCAAGAAGGCGTCCGACGACAAATTGGAGGCCGCCCACATCCCGCGGTACTCTTCCTGTCCCGCCGTGTCCGTGAGGCTCAAGTGGTAGACTACGCCGTCGATTTTTCGCGTGATTGAGTACGAGTCTTCGATTGTCGGGTCGTATTCTTCTGTCCATTGGGAGCGGACGAGACGTAAAGTTATCGAGGATTTACCGCAGCCTCCGTCGCCGCAGATTGTTATGGAGATTGGGACTGGGGATTGGTCGGAGGGGGGCCCTGATTGGGGGGAGGAAGGGGAGGTTGGTGAGCGCATTTTTGGATGTTTGGTATTTGATTTAGGAGGGTGCGGGATGAACCGCTTTGGCTCGGTGAGGGTTTGTCGCGACAAGAAAGTTCTGGCGTTGAGTGGTTGTGAAATTGCGGTTTAATCGTTAACTTTCAAGAAAAGCGCGGGATCTCCGCAAAACCGTAGAAATTTGTGTAGGTAGGTATCGAGAGAGTGTGTAGAGAATGTTTAGAACCAAAAAAATAATAATAATAAAAATCGGGGGCTGCCACAGGTGAATGAAAGAGAGTGTGCGGCTGGCCTCCCTGTCTTCAATGTGTGTGTCGAATGTGTGAAGAAGAAAGATTCCAGATTGTTTGACTCCCCCCGGGCGCGTTGTAATTCAAGCGAACAACCAGGTGGGGCAGTCGCGACGTCACTAGCAAACAAGCTGGCCCTGAATTCAGGGGTAACCCTCTTGTTCAAGGCGAAAGGCAAGCAAGCAACCGTGGCACCTGCAGACGCCAGAAGCGGAGAAGCAGCTGAGGAATGGGAAGTGGAGTAAAATAATAGAGCTGAAAAAGGAACCTTTTTTTCCTCAGGAAAGAGAGGAAAGATGATGAGGAGAAATCGAGATTCAAAAGAGATGTATGTTTTCGCTTTCTTTTTCTTTCTTTCTACTCCTCATCGGTTTTTTCATTTTACTTTGTTCCTTTCGGGGTCCCAAGAAATGATTTTAACCAATTGGTCCGTGCTGATATCAGTCCCCGGGTCCCTTTCCCTCGTGGGAATATTTCCTGGGAACCCTTGCAAACCCGAAAAAAGGTGCTTGTGCGCAATGTGACAATTGATTGTGCACTTGCATGGGAGTCCGAATTGTCACAATTTCCCACGCTTGACTTGTCGGGATTTCCGTTCATGTCCCGATGGTGTGGTCTAGACGCATGAAGGATTTATCAATCAGATCATTTCGGTTTGTGATCTACGCCAACCGTTTTTTGTGCATACTATGGTACACATCTGCCCGCATGACGCACGGGGTCTTTTGCTGTTGAAGATAACCCACTCACCAATACAATTTCTTATCACTTTTAAAATGTCCTATTCTGGATATCTGGGCCGAAAGTACGACGGTATCACAAAAGTCGTAGCATGCGGGGTGTCCCTTCCCTCTCTTTCTCCTCCGACTCGGTGATGGATTGATCTATTGATACCGACAATGTCTCTTGAGGTTCCATTCCCAAGGACCTTTTCTATGCTGCGAACCCAGCGAGGCAGCGATCATCAGACCCTATGTTTCAAACAAGTAGTTTTGTTTCGTTTTTTGACAGAAAATGGAAACGATGCACGCACATGCGAGCTGCGTCTTCGGGGCTTAATTGAGTTTCCCTGATTATATTACCATCCAGCAGTCACGCAGGAGGTCAATACGCTTCCGGGAAACGCAATTGTTTCGTCGGCCCTTCAGAGACAGAAATCCAGACTCACCCAAAACATCTCAACCACCCACCCCTTTGTTTCCAAGCGATGAGGTCATCTTGCGACAGCGTTCGGTTTAGCAGCCGATTGGGGGCCGCCGTGCCTTTTTCCAACCGTTGCATCAGCTAAGATGGCGCCGGCGGTGGTGGACCGTTGAGAAAAAACGATGCGCTAGAATCCGATGGCTATGACTAAAATGCCTCTCCAGGGAATCCCACAATCCCACAATGGCATCCCACGCCTCGGTTGCGCATCGCTCCCGAAAGTCAAGGTGAAGTGGACACCCGGCTCGGAGATGTCGGCTGGTTGAAGCGGAGACCCGTGGCGGAGCGTTGACGGGCACGGAGGCTCCATTTACAAAAACTTTGCTTCCAGGATTCTTCGCCGTTTGAGTCACTGACTTGCTCCATCTCTGTGACCCTCTTTGCATCTATAAACCCCAATCCCGTAGGTTTCCATTTTCTCTGATCAACCAACTTCAAAAAAAAAATATTAAAAAAATGAATGGAATCAAGGGGACCGTGCTCCTGAACAGGGCCAGTGAGGTGGAACATGTAAGTGGAACCCTGTCAGTTATATGCTATAGAATATATATTAATGATATACGCATTGGTGTGTAGCTCATCGACGCCGTCAAGCAGCTCATCATCCCCTTCATCAGGGATGCAGATGAAGCAGTTCCGTCAAGAGCTGCGGGAGAGCTGCTCCCCAACAAGGATGGTAGCATCAAAAACGCCCTAGTAGAGTCTAAGAGACCAGAAGAACTGCTCAAGGAGTTGGGATTATCTCTACCGATTGTAGGGCGTGGTGAGGAAGGTCTCCTCCAAACCATCAAGGATATCCTCCAACACAGCGTCAACACATGGGACCAAGGTTTCATGGATAAGCTCTATGCTAGTACCAATGCTGTATGCTTTCCCTCCCCCCTTTCCCCTCATTTTCATCTACTGACATTGTGCAGGTCGGCGTAATCTCCGAACTCCTCCTCTCAGTCCTAAACACAAACCTCCACGTCTACCAAGTCTCCCCAGCTTTGACCTTGATAGAAAAACACACTGCCAAATCCCTGGCCGCACTTTTCGGCTTCACGGGCCCAAGAGCAGGAGGCGTAACCTGCCAGGGAGGGTCCTCTTCAAACCTAACCTCAATCGTTATTGCGAGAAACACTCTTTTTCCTGCCTCCAAAATAACCGGCAACCCACCAGACCTCGTCCTCTTCACTTCAGAACACGGCCACTACTCGGTCGAGAAAGCGGCGGTAACCTGCGGGTTTGGCTCTTCAGCAGTCTGGTCCGTACCCGTTCATCCCGTCACGGGACAAATGATCCCTTCTGAACTCCGCAACCTCGTCTTAAAGGCCAAAGAGGAAGGGAAAAGGCCATTCTACGTCAACGCCACTGCCGGAACTACAGTACTAGGTTCGTACGACCCCTTCGAGGAGATCTCGGCAATATGCAAGGAATTCAATCTCTGGATGCACATCGACGCATCGTGGGGAGGGCCCGTTATATTCTCCGAGGTCCAGAAGCATAAGCTCAAGGGATCGCACCTGGCGGATTCTTTAACAGTTAACCCGCACAAAATGCTAAACGTGCCCGTTACTTGTTCCTTCCTTTTGGGACCGGACGTTGAGGGTGTGTTCCACAAGGCGAATACCCTGCCTGCCGGCTACCTCTTTCACTCTGAGGAAGCAGACGACGATTATGAAAACAAAAGAGTGTGGGATTTGGCCGACTTGACGCTTCAGTGCGGAAGAAGGGGAGACGCGCTCAAGTTGGCGCTGAGCTGGATATACTACGGTTCTGAAGGTTTTAAGCGTCAAGTTGACGGCGCATTTGAGGTTGCGGGCTACTTGGCTCAGTTACTGAAGGAAAGAAATGATGAATTTGTTTTGGTGTCTGAGGACCCCGCGCCTTGCTTGCAGGTGTGCTTCTATTATGCACCCGGGGGCAAAGTGACGGAGGATAAGAGGGAGAATAACAGACGGACCAAAGCGATGGTTGAGAAGTTGATTAGACGGGGGTACATGGTTGATTATGCGCCGGGAAGGTGGGGAAGCTTCTTTAGGGTGGTGGTTAATTGTCAGACTTTGAGGGGGACGGTTGAGGGGCTGGTTAGGGGGTTGAGTGAGGTTGGGAGGGAGGTTGTTGAGTGCTAGACATAATAGAGTAGTAGTCGTTTAGATTTATAGATCTGTGTTTACATGTACAATAGTGATGGAGTCAAATAAAGTAACGTGTATGTGCAGTAACGTGTATTTTTGCATTTCAAAAAAGACTTGATAGATACCAATTTGCATACGCAATCAACCTCCGTAGGTTTAAAGAGGAGAAACAATCTCAATCTCAAATCATGAGCAGGACCGTCCTGTTGCCTTCGGTCTGTTGTTACATATTTCCAACCATCCACCCCATTCTCAGTTCGAGATATTATGCATAAGGATGATTTAGATCTCATTCTGCTTCTTGCGGAGCTCATAAACCTTGAGAGCCTCCTCAGCAGCCTTTACACCGCTGAGAACCATGGCACCAAAGGTAGGACCTGCCAAAACACAGCACCAGTTAACAAAACCAAAACTATCAATCATAAGGGGGAGCGCAAGAGTCAAATCTTACCCATGCGATTAGCACCATCAACCTCGCTCAACTCCATACCGCCAACAACCAACCCGGGGACAATCTCCCTAGTCCTCTTGACAATCGCATCCTCGGCCATGCCCATGTCGAGTCCCCTCATACCGCCCAACTGCTCCAGCTGCTTCATGCTGACCAGTCTCTTGACGCTAAAAGCACCAAAGGGGCCATCGTGACCCGTCATGCTAATCACGACGTTGCTGTTGATGGTGTTTGGGTCCATGCAAGACTGATCGTCGTGGTGCATGGACACCAGAGTCCAGTTGGTAACCACGCCGGCAATCCTGATGTCACCCGTCTCCTTGTCCTGTCTGGTAATCAGATCCTCGACGGTGGTGGCGTTGAACAGCTTGACGTTGGGCATCCGAAGGACCTTGCTCATGACGGTGCTGGTAAAGAGCGCGGCGTGCTTGACGACCACGTAGTCGCCTTCATCCTCGTAGGGGACGTCGATCTGGTCGAGGAAGATGTGGGCGGGCTTGCGCATGACCATTGCGCTGAAGAGCTGGCCGCCGAGCCAGGCTCCGCCGCCGGGGGCGACACCAGCCTCGAGGATGGAGATCTTGAGGTCCGGACGGAGGGTTCCGAGGATGTAGGCGCATGAGAGGCCTGCAGAGCCGGCACCCACGATTGTGATGTCACTTTCGGCGTAGTTGTCCAGGTCGTGGAAGTAGCGGCGGGTCATGGCGCGGGAGACTGTCGACTCGCGGATGGGGGAGAAGGAGAAGGAGTCCCATTGTCCGGGGGTGAAGAGGTTGAGGAGGGGGTGGGACAAGGTGGCGGTGGGTTTGTCCTGAGTGGTAGAGTCGACGGACTTGGTGGCCAGGACGGCCGGGATGGTGGGAGGGGTTACGGCTGAGGGGGCCATTTTGACGGGTTGTTGTTATCTATGACTGTTAGGGTTTGAACAGACAAAGTGAAAAGGGGGAAGGGAAGAGAAGCATGATCCTTTCGCTGGTATTATCCAGATCAAGTTCGAGGGCCGTATAATCTCAGCCGTCACTTTTTTTCTTCTTCTTTTCTCTTTCTTCCTTTTTGAGGGACGGAAAGAGAAAAAGAAAAAGAAAAAAAAGATCAGGCACCGGCTCATGCATTCAGATAATTTACCTGACGACATAATTTGTTCTTGTAATTTGATCATTTATAAACACCAGTAAAGGGTTTCCCCCTTTAGGGAGTCATCATGGCTTCTTTTCCCTCCTTGAGGAAGGAGGTCAAGGAGGCATTGCGGTATGTACCGATTGAGTACTACATATTGGTTAGAATGTCCAAGGGGTCAGGGGGAAAAGGGACTCAATATTTACGATAGGTTGTGCTTGGTTCAGGATTTGTTTTGGGTAGTCTTAACAAGACAGACAGATGGTAGAGAAGAAAGAGAAGAAAGAGGAGAAAGGAAAAAAGCAGAGGGAGATATCTGGTTGATGGTCTCCCTTCTTATAGACATTTTCTTTCCCCTCCCCCTCCGGCACTCCGGCTGTAAACGGTAGTCAACGGCTGATGGCTCGTCGAAGCTACCCACCACATGCACCCCCACGGATTCACAAACCCATCAACCACACAGACAGACCAGAATTAAAACCCCTCTTTCATCAATTGTAGGTAATCCATCCACTCGAAACCTTGTCTGGCCCATAGCATTGGATGAACCCCCTCAACAACCCCTCACTTTTACTCAACATCCACTGGTTCGGATGAGTGTATCATTAAAATCATGATAATCCAATGACGATCATCAATTGATACATCAAAGTCTTATCTCCGTGTAACATGATACCCCCTCTTTCCTCTCCATCCCAGCTATCATCGCACCCGTCTTTTCCAGCTGTTTACCTCTCTATGCATGATCAATTGACCAATCAATAACTACGGATACAAACAGGAGTTGTTAGTAACTGCTCACAATTTTGTGGGCGCGGCATTCGCTCGGTTCTGCAAGTCGATGACAGAGAATACCACCCTTCCCCCCACCCCCTCAATGGCTTGGAAATGTTACGCCCGGAATCGGACAATAACCGAGTATCGGAGATAGTGTAATAAACCTCTTTTTATTCTCTGCGTAGAGGTCCGAGGGTTTTAACCCTTTAATAACAAGGGAAACTCCATATATTTTTTCCAATATTCTCCTTGAATTTGCAACAGATCTAGAATGAGTTCCGTATAAGTGGTCAAAGACTGGTTGTCCACTCTTGTAGACATTTTCAGATATGTGCGGAACACTATCGAGGCCAAAAAATGTTGTTTGAGACCTTGTGAATTTTCTATCATGGTCGCCTTGAAGGACTAGTTGTTACAAGGTGCAATTTCGGCGGCTACGCTTTTCTATTAAGAAATAATGATTGAAAGAGTCGGGAAGATGAAAACCGCCGTCCAAGCGTGAAAATGAAGAAAAGACCAGAATCTTCAAATTCCACCATCAATACCATCACAACTTAAACCCAGACTCGGACTAGAAATACTCAAGATGGCTTCTGACGGCAATAACAAGAATAGCGTAGCTGAGGAAGATGCTCCTGCGTGGAATTGGCCTCTTCCGCAATCTATGGGTTCTCACTACGAACGACTCCCTCCCGTCGACTGAGGGCCGACTCGAGGTGCTGAAAAGTCCGCTGCAAGCCTGCAACATCACCTGATGGGATTCCCGAGCAGATCATGTTACCATCAGCCCTGATAATGTACTCATTGGGCAAGACAACGCGGTAACCATCACTGACGTGATATTGCTTGTCAGTAAGGAAATACGCATGGTCATAATCTCCCCAAAACATTTTTTAAATAAAAAAAAATGGTAAATATCAAGAAAATACTCCATTGAGGTCGACTTGGTGCCTGTCTCACGGTGAAAATATAAAATCAGGCCCAAAACGTCATTATATTAGCAGGAATGATAGAACCCAACAGAGTTCATTCATCTGGAGCCAAATGCAGGCCCTCCGAGTTTCTTTCTTGGAACTCAAACCATCCTCTTCGTTGCTCATTCTTTTTTCCCTTTTTTCCTCTCCATTCTCTCTCCCCTCTCACCCTATTCCTCATGGAGCTCACAGAGTCTGACTTTCCAAACTGTCCATTTAGGATTGTAAAACTTGAGCCAAGTCATGATGACACTTTGCAAGACACACAATACAAGCAACTCCCTTTATCATTCAAAATATTAAGCCTTGTAAAAATAAAAAATATAAAAAATAAACGACCAAGAATAAATAAGGCACCACACAGGATTCCAACAGCGTCAAGATAATGCTTTATCTACATTCCATGTTGAAACGTTATGTCAAAACGTAACGTCAAACATCCTTGTGCATCAAGCACTTACCATTGCGGTATATACTACATCGTAGTAAAGCGCTGACGCAACCAACCCTAAACATTGTTAATATATTCGCTGATCCATGACTATCGCATTCGGCTGTTGCTAACAGCACCATGACGGGCTCCGGCGAGAGTCCTGCATTTGCATCTCCCCAGCAGAGGCTTCCCGAAACCACACAGCACATGAACCTACAACACGTTCATTAAATTCACAAGTAATTCAACGCTTTCATTCTTCACGTACCACCACCCTCAGCCACCCAACACCACAACAAAACAACTCTGACACTAGCTACTTCTTTTCATCAACACCAAACCCGCCCGCTCCACACCCTCTCAAAACAATTCAAGAATCAGAAACTTCATCTTGTTTCGCTCCTTTCCTGTCTCTCGATTACGCAATACTAAACTCCGCAATCTCACCCATCTCCTGCTTGACCTCGGTCCCAACCTTATAGCTAGCCCTCCACCTCAACTTGAGTTTCTGGACCTTTTGCGCCTTATTTACACCAGCGTGCCACACTTTATTGGCCTGCTTGACGCCCTGGCTCTGTTTTGGCGCCAGGTTCCTCCCACTTTGCGGCTGAGCTTGAAGCTCGTACCCCTATTTTTTACCCCCTTAGTCAGCATATGAACCCCACTTTAGTAAACAAAGAGGGTGATTGAGGAGCAACCATGTGAGAGTGCAAGGGAACAAACAAACATACCTTTGTAACAGCCAACTGGAAATGCAAATCAGAAATCGGTTGCGCCGAATTATTCCCAAATAAAAACACCAAGTTCAGCGCAGGGTCCGTATCAACCGTCCGGTTCGCAATCATATCAATCTTGAGGCTCGTATTGCTGACCAAGGCTTTGTGTTCCCTTGGCTGAGTAGGAGTAGCCTCTGGTGGGAGAGCTGAAGAAAACTGCCATTCGTCATCATCATTAGATGCGGCCACCGCCGGTGGCGCGGGTGAGGATCCCAAGGAAGCTAATTGCGCAAATGGATCATTGGCAGCTGGCTTTGCTGGGGGAGGAGAGAATGCAGAGGGAGGTTTCGGTGTGTTGGATTGCGATGGTGGAGCGGACGTGGAGGCAGCAAATTTGGAAAAGGAGGCCGGGGAGCCAGCCCGAGCTGTGTTGTTTTGCGTGACTGAGGAGAGGAGGGCCGGACCAGGGATATCTGATAATTGTTAGTGGATGATAATGAAATGCAAAGAAAGAGACTCACTAGTATTGGCTCCGAATCCCAAAGCAATTCCACCTCCTTGACCAAAGTTGGAAGGTTCATCGGATATTGACAACCCAAGCAAATCATTTTCAACTCCTCCAACCGATGGACCTGCTTGACTTGCACCACCTGAGCCATTCGCATTCGCCGAATCATCAAAGTCAATCAACGACAACTCGGCAGCCGTACTCTTCCCACTCCCCCCACTCCCACTGGCCGCCGGAACCGGATGTCCTTGTTGTATTTTGTTTGCAGCCTCAATATCCCCCTTCTTTAGCAACTTGTAGCGTTCAAAAGTCCGATGAATGCTGTCATTAATCTCGAGCAACTTCGCGACGGCCTCGTGGTCATCTGACTCCTCCTCGCACATCTTCTGTATCTTTGGCTGGGCACTGGACAACGCCGAAGCGAGCTCTGAAAAGACATCACCATCAACCATCTTGTCCCCAGGCTCGAACTGGGCTAGCCTTTCCTCAAGCAACCTCGCCTTTTGTTGAATCTTAGCCACCTCCTCTGCCGCCTTGGCGCGGTAGTCCACCTTTGACCTTGTGTCGTAACCAGCCATTACCTTCATAAGCTGATTCGCCTCGCGCAGATCTTCCGGTGTACCTCTTCGAATGAGCTCTTGAAGCTTTGCGGATTGGGCTTCACGTTCCTCCTCTTCCATCTCTTCCGCTGATTTAAGGTTCTATACGAGGTTGTCTATGTTAGTCTATTGTACGGAGCTGGGTATCTCTTGGCATGGGCTCGCATACATCGCTTGGATTAAGCACAGCAGCATCCTCCCTTCTAACCTCAGGGAAAGTGTACCCCTTATAACTCAGAAGTCTGTGCATATCCCGGATGAACCCCAGATCCTCCTTGTAACGGCTCGTCTCGCAAATGGTTCTGCGCCACTCCTCGATTGCCTCAAGAATTTTTGCCTGGACCCGGGAGGCTCGAATCGGGGGGCGTTCAGGGAAACGACGGACGAGCTCATTGAGAAACTCCTTGGTGCTGATCTGAAGGTGGAAGGGGTAGCCACAGTTCTTGACGCAGATGTCGAGCAAATTGAGAGCCAACAGCGAGACGTTCTGGTTGCGATGGTTGATGTAGCCAACGATGGCCATAGCTGCCTCACGCGGGGTTGACCCCTTCTTGGCATTGATCAGGTCGCTGATCTCGAGGTTGAGGGCGAGGTTTGGCTCGTAGTTCTCAGGACTGCATGCAGCCTGAATGAATCGCAGGAGCTGAGAGGGTGCTGGGTGACCCGAATCTCCCCAGCGGTCCCTAGCCGCATATCGTGCCGCTGCGGCCTCCATCGTAGTTGGAAGGGGTGGTATGTTAACGGTTGGTGTTGAGGAAAGTTGTTGTTGTTGATGAGCCCAAAAGCGGCCAGATTGCGATTAGCTATGATTAACGGTAGAATGTGAAATTAGTGTTATCTGTCCCTCCTAGACATGTCGGCAGTTAGTGTTGATGCCTGCAAAGACCCAGAAAGTTGCACGCAAGATGGACGAGCTTGGACCCTGTTGGAATCTGCTGCCCAGCTGTGGAAAGGGACGGTGGTCGGCGGTCGGAGAGTGGGCTGTGCAACTGCAACCTTGTTGAAGACGATGTCCCCGTTTACCGAATAAATTCCAGGGGATCCCGTTGCTCCCGCCCTCCAAACCCTTGTCCTGTCTAAACGGTGAGTTGCATAAGCGGGGTAGTGGGGTTTAACTGGTAACTTTTTACCCCACCGTTATCAATCTGAGGAGCTGAAATCATCGTCGTCATCTAACAATTATTTTTCTTGAAGCTTCAACAACAGCATCAAATCAACAAAACAATGGTCCGCCACAAAAAAGACAACTTCCGCGGGGGCAAGGGTAAAAACCTCCACCGGGGCCCTCCCCGCAACCCTCGAACCAACAACAATGACGACGACAACACAGCCGATGGTGGTCCCTCCTCCTCCTCCGGTGGGCGCGCCCGCCCCGCCTTCAAAGCAGCATGCTGGGATCTCGGCCACTGCGATCCCAAGCGCTGCTCAGGCAAGAAGCTCATGAAGCTCGGTCTCATGCGCGACCTTCACCTCGGCCAAAAACACCCAGGCGTAATTATCACCCCCAACGGCAAAGCGACCATATCCCCGGCCGACAAGCCCATCCTCGAACAGTTCGGCGCCGCGGTAGTCGAGTGTAGCTGGGCGCGCACCCAAGAAGTTCAATGGAACAAGGTCGGCGGAAAACACGAGCGACTCCTTCCTTACCTCGTGGCAGCCAACACAGTCAACTACGGCAAACCCTGGCGACTCAACTGTGCCGAAGCGCTAGCAGCCGCATTCGCAATCTGTGGGCATTTAGAATGGGCACAACAAATTCTCGAACCCTTTTCGTACGGCAAAGCCTTCCTAGAAATCAACGAAAAACTTCTCAAGAAATATGCGGCATGTCAAGACGAGGCAGGCATCAAACAAGCGCAGGAGGACTGGATGCAGCGACTTGAACGAGAGTACGCCGAGAACAGAGAAGAAAACGAAGACAACGATATCTGGGCAGGCGGAAATGTAAACAGGCGACAGCAAGTAGATACTGACGACTCCGGTGAGGATAACTCCGACGAAAACTCGGATGAAGAAGAGGAGGAAGACGAAATAGACGGCATTTTTCTCGGCAGTAAACCCCCACCAAAGAAGAAATCAACGGACCCTGGCCCAGGAGGAGAAGAAGAAGAAGAAAAGGATCCATACGCGATCTCCTCAGACTCAGATGACGACGCTGAAATGGAAGCGATCAGGCGCAAGATCCTTGCCTCAAAAGCTTTCGCCAATAACAAGGAACAAGACCTAAAAGGCGCTATTGAGGACGACGGCAAAAAACCAACAACCATCCCTCGCCCTCAGCCAAGTCACTTGCAGTTCAAACCGGATTCAGATGCCGAGCCGGACTCAGATAATGGATCTGATAATAATGAGTTTGATAACATCATTGAGGCTACGCCAATGACGGATCGGATCGGGCTTGAGAAACTTGAGAAAGAGAGGAGCAAGATCACTACGGTGAAGAGGACGTATACCTCTGGTGGAGCGTCAGCGCCGGGGAGGTGGTGAGAGATATCATTGAGATGAAATGCGTGATGAAAATGTAATATTATTCATGCAATGAAGCGAACGGATATATGCACGCACACAACTAGAAGATGTACAAATGGTTGTTGTATACACAAAATACAATCAAACAAAATCATGTTTGACGAAAAGAGATCTCTCTTTCCTTCCTCTATCCCTTGAACCCATCCCCATATTTTGTATATACCCAACCAACCAACCAAAAAAAAAACCTTCTTTTATATGCTCTTCTTCTTCTCTTATCTTTACAGCGTCCTCTTCTCCACAACCTCCTCAACAGTCTGGATGTGATCACCCTCTTGGAAATCCTCCCAGTTCTCAAACGAGATACCGCACTCGTTGCCCTTTCTGATCTCGGTGATTTCCTTTTTACCTTGCTTGAGCTCATCGATCGCTCCTATTGTCCACTCTGTCAGCATCATTCGCACTATCATCAATAAACTTGCGCGTTGTATTAGAAACGTACCCTCAAAAACGATCTTGTCCCCCCTAATGACCCTGCACTTGCTGTTCTTCTGCACGGTCCCGTTCCTGATCCTGCACCCCGCAATATTCTTGTACGTTCGCCCCTTGATATTAATCGGGAAGATCTGCAGAACCTCAGCTTCTGCAACAACGCTGTAAGTAATCACGGGAGCAAGCTGCTCAGACAGCAGATTCCGGACTTCTTCAACGAGGTGGTAAATAATGTTGTGATCCAGAATCTTGACTCCCGCATCGTCCGCTTTGCGCTTGATGTGGCCCGGGATGGGGTTATTGAAGTTGATGATTGACGAGCCGGAAACGGTGGCGTGGTCCACGTCTGATTCGGTGATTTGCCCAGAGGAGCTGAGTAAGACTCGTGGGCGGACTTCATTGTTGCCTTGTTCGAGGATGGAAGCGGTAACTGCTTCCACTGAGCCGTGGACGTCACCCTTGACGGTGAAGTTGACGTATTTAATTGACGAGGTGGGATCCTCATCTTCGACAAATTCCTCACCTTCTTCGAGGGCCTTTTGTCGTTTCTCTTCACGTTCCCTTTCCAGTTCCTTCTCGCGGGCTGCTTGTTCCTGTTCGGCCATTTGGGCGATTACTAGTTCGCGTTCCTTGAGTTCCTGGCGGTAGTCAACTGCATCTTTCGCTCTGCCCTCGTCTGGTGCTTGGATAATCATATCTCCTGCCTCTGGGGGATCTTTCCAGCCAAGAACCTCGACGGCTGTTCCAGGAGGAGCTTCTGAGACTTCTTGACCAGCTTCGTTGCGGAGTGATCGGACCTTGGTGAAGACTCTTCCGGCGACGATAAAATCTCCTCGTCTAAGGGTACCGCGCTTGATAAGGACAGTGGCTACACGACCTATAGGCTTGATGCTTGATTCTAGAACCCAACCTTCCGCCATGCCGTCTGTTTCGGAGCGAATCTCAAGCATTTCTGATAACAACAGAATATTTTCCTCGAGGTCATCCATGCCTTGGCCTGTCTTGCCACTGACGGGGACGACTTGCACGTCACCACCATAGTCTTCAATCTCGAGGCCTTGGGCAGCAAGATCAGACTTGACACGATCGATGTTGGCAGAGTCCTTGTCGATCTTGTTGATGGCGACAATAATGGGGACCCTGGCACCTTGAGCGTGCTTGATGGCTTCGATAGTTTGAGGCTTGACGCTGTCATCGGCTGCTACAACTAGAATGACTATGTCTGTGACGTTGGCGCCGCGCTGTCTCATCGACAAGAACGCAGCGTGACCAGGTGTGTCAAGGAAGGTAATAGTTTTGCCAGTGGACATCTTGACTGAGAAAGCACCGATATGTTGGGTGATACCACCATGTTCCTGAGACACAATGGAAGATTTTCGCAGATAATCCAAGAGAGTAGTTTTGCCATGATCGACATGACCCATGATGGTGACAACAGGTGGGCGGAGAGGGAGAGAAGAAGGATCCTCGGGTGGAGGACGGGGCTTCAAATCTCTGTCCTCTCCACTTTCTATCGTTGGATCGAAGCCGTATTCCTGAGCGATCAGGGCGGCTGTCTCACCGGTGACGATATTGTCTTTGCCTACCTCCTCAAAGCCAAGCTCCTCTAGTTGCCGCACGAAAGGCTTAACCTTCTGTCCTAGGGCAACGGCGAGGTTTGCCACGCTGATAAACTCTGGGAGAAGAATTGGAGTGGGTTGGTCAGCTAACGCTAGCCTCTCCTTTTCCTTCTCAGCCTTCCTGTCAGCCTTACGCTGGCGCCGTTCTTCATACTCATACTCGTCAAAATCATCATCGCGTCCACGTCCTCTTTGCTTTGACTGTGTCTTTTTAGGTTTTTCCTTCTCGGGTGCATCAAAACGGCCCCGGCGTTCATTGCGGCGTTCATTGTAAGAGGTGACATCGGCATCACTAGAGACAATGTATGGTTTGGGCTCCGCCTCCGCGGCCTCCGCAGCTGCTACTGCCTTTGTGTGCTGGCTTTTTGCGACGTAATCATCGCCAACCCAGTCCCAATTTTCATCTGCTGCCTTAGATCCAGTTGATGTAGATTTATGTTCAAAAGGCTCCTCTACAGCCTGCGCCAATCGTGCCCATGGATCCAAATCAGATTTCCCGGGTGGCTTTTCTGGATGACCAGCTGAAGCATTAAAACTTGGTTTGAAGGGGTCCGCATTTGGTGTTGGTCTGAACGGGTTGGTGGGCAACGCCCGGGAAATGCCGTTGCTATGCAGCGGACTGTCTCTCCTCTGGAGCTGTTGCCATTGAGGCTTGTCTGTCCTGACTTGGTTACGGAATCCATTCTTACTGGAAGGCGTATCCCTTATTGGGGCCTCTCCAGTTTCTCGAGATGCCCAATTCGAGTTTCTTTGGTAAGTTTGCGCGGGTTGAGATGAAGCAGATCTGGCTTCGGCTGCCTGGCGCTCCTTGATCTGTTGCTCACGAGCGGCTCGTTCATGGGGCAACAGATGAGCTAGAGGGTCTGCTGAGGCACGTTCGGCTTTCTCTTCTTGTTCGCGCTCGGCTCTTTCACGCTCCCTTTTGGCTTTCTCCTTAGCCTCTCGTTCGTGAGGGAGTAAGTGAGCCCAGGGGTCTGCGCTGGCCGCAGCAGCCCTTGCCTTTTCTTGCTTGGCGTGCAGACGCTCCTTTATAGCCAATTCCCTCGCAGCCAAGTCTTTTGCAGCCCGCTGAGCATTCTCTAAAGCAACCCGCTCATTATCAGCACGTTCCCGCTGAGCGGTCTCCAAAGCAAGCCGCTCCCTCTCCAAAGCCAGCCGTGCCTTCTCCAAAGCAAGCCGTTCATTTTCCAAAGCAAGTCGCTCCTTCTCGGCCGTTTCCCTAGCGGCTTGTTCCCTAGCGGCTCGCTCAGCATTCTCTTTGTCAAGCTTCTCCTGCTCGGCCTTTTCTTTCAACAATCGCTCGCGCTCCTCGGCCTCCTGACGCTCTTTCAGGGCCTGGTCGCGAGCAGCACGCTCGTGAGGCAACAGACCATCATCAGGCTCAGTCGCCGCAGTAGGGACTATTGGCTTGCCAAAAGAGCCCCAAGCTGGAATGGCAGAAACCCCCTTCAGAGGTTTAGCTGAAAAGGATTTGGCGACCTGAGGGGTTGAACTGGCTTTTACGGAAGGCGATTGTATATCGCCCAACTCAGCTTTGAGTGGTTCAAGCCTAGGAGTAGGTGCAGGGGAAGGTGCGGGGGCAGGTTTAGGAGCAGGCGTAGGACCAGTTGTAGGCTTGAACGAGGGAGCTGGCTGGATAGGACGGCTAGGCTGCGCCGGTGTCAGTAAAGGACTTGCGACCGGCGCACGGCGAATGAATGGTTCGGACGGAGGCAAAGGACTGCCGACCGGCGTACGGCGAATGAATGGTTCGGACGGAGGCAAAGGACTGCCGACAGGTGTACGGCGAATGAGTGGTTCGGACGGAGGCAAAGAACTGCCGACCGGTGTACGGCGAATGAATGGTTCGGATGGAGGCAAAGGAGCGTTCGACCTCTTTAGAGGTGAATTGCCGGTAAAAGCCTGCCTTTGAGCTGGAGCCCGGACAAAGTCCTGCCTTGGTAATGGTCCTGAACGTGGACCATTTTGCCGGGTTGGTCCTGCTGCTGGTGCCGCCGCCTTTGCTCCTCTTCGCTCCTCCGCTGCCTTTTGAGCTTCTTCTGCTTTTGCAAGGCGATGTGCCTCAGCTATCCTCGCTGCCTCTTCTCGCTCTGCTTTTGCTTTTGCTGCTGCCGCATCCTTTGCCGCCTTTGCTGCTCGAGCAGCTTCTCTTGCAGCTAATTCGTGTGGGAGCAACTCGTCGTCGGGGCTCGGTTCGGTGGCTGGTTTCACTCCCCATTGTGGTAAGAATCCCTTTCCTCCAAACTGCCTTGCGGCGGTGCTGCCTAGTAACGGCGACCCACGCGCAATCGTCGGCCTTGTCGCGGGGTTGGAGAGTATCCTCAGACCTCGTCTCGAGCTATAGCTGCTGTAGCTGTAAAGACAGAGCAAGCATGCCGAAGGCCGCTTCTGCTTCTGCGCGAGGCGTTAGTTTCCGTTACTCTGTGCTCGAGGATTGCCGTTGCGAACCTGCCATAATCCACCTCTCATGATTTGAAGTTATGTCGCAGCATTGCGCTGTGTTGGAGTGCTATAATAAATTCAGAAGGTTATCGCGCTCCAAAAATTCGGCCAAGCTTCGATCGGTTCGTTCAACCACCCCTGTAAACCGAGCATCC
The DNA here is from genome assembly GCA_033725935.1 of Cladorrhinum sp. PSN259. NCBI lineage: Eukaryota > Fungi > Ascomycota > Sordariomycetes > Sordariales > Podosporaceae > Cladorrhinum > Cladorrhinum sp. PSN259. The sequence goes on from MU867120.1 coordinate 137,954, forward strand.
CTACAACTTTTTTTTGGGCCTTTTTTTTTTTTTAGCGGGGCATACACGTCAGGCTCGGGAGGCAGATGTAACACTTTTGTCACGAAGTGAAGGGTTAGGGTTCTATAGCCCCTGAACAAGTCATCACTTTCAACTTTCAACTTCATCTCATTTCCCATTCTTCATCAACACCCATCAATATTCGTTGATGAAGTGAGGTTTTCTCATCTCAACACACCCTCTTTTCATCATCGCTCTCTTCTTCGGAGACAAGCTTGAACTTCTCATTATATATCATTTTGCTGGCATTACCATTTTTAATTCATTTTATTTTCACTTCATCCTCACCGACATTAAACCTCAAACTCTCACCCCTGAATCACCGTCACAATGCCACAAAAAGCCAAAAACCGCTTCGCCTCCTCCAAGAAATCCTCATCCACCCCCTCAAAACCACCAAAGCCATTCTCCAAAGCCCCGGAATCCCTCTCCGCCTTCCTTCCAGTCCTCTCCCCAGACCACATCTACATAGCCCACATCGACCCGCGCCCAAAGCAATTCAAGCGAAAGATCTTCCTAGTACCCGTTGCCATGAACGCCTTCATCACCCTCCTCTTCATCTGGCGCATGTACTCCGTTCTCCCGCACTACCTCTACATAATCGAATCAACCCTGGGGTACGAGAACCACACGACAATACACTCAAAGGACATTAGCAACTCCCAGTTCGCCTGGATCGTTTTACGCCGCGGTGCTTCTTTCTTCATGGACTTTTTATTAACCGTCTTCATCTGGTCGTGGCCTTACGAGTTCATCGTGGGCGGAGGGCACAACGAGTCCTCTCCCGTGCAGTGGAGATGGCACGTCGGATTCCGCGATAAGGAGATTTACATCCGCAAGTCGCGCAAATGGGAGGAAGACATCTTTGGCGAAAAAGTCAAGGAAGATTTCTTGGCCGGGGAAGATAAAGCCAACGAGCCCCGCAAGCTATTGTTTTCCAAGTTGAGGGATGCTACCTCGCCCATGCTGCTGAAGCAAAAGACTGGGTACCTGACTATGGACGCGGACTGGGACCTAGACTGGGCCGCAATGGGTATCGCTCACAAGCTAGTTGATAAGAAGGTGATTCCGCTTGATGTTTTCACTACTGTGGTTCTGATTTATCATGAGAAATTCGAGTGGTTGGTTGCGGACATGAACGTTGGAGGAACCGGCGGAAACCCACAGGAGGACGCGAGAAGGGAGCAGGTCTTCAAGTTCAGGGACGCGTTGGCTGCTGTTGGGCATGAGGATCTGTTCTTCAGGTGGATCGAGGTCGTGCAGTTCGAGACGAACAAGCCTGGTGGTTTCACTTCCGAGAGACAGGTCGAGGTTGCGCAGAAAATTCGGGATCTGTTCAAGGAGAAGGACATCGATTTTGATGAGTTTTGGAGGGAGAGTGTTGGTACTGATGGAATAATCGGTATGGATTAAGGAGATGTTCAAAAGTAAAAGCTGATATAGACGGATGGGTGGGCGGTATATAAAAGGTTGCACATCAGGGGTAACTGGCAGGCATGTAGATATAGAGGTACACTCGGGGAAAAGAGTGCAAAAGCACATATAATTTGATAAAAAAGGCAAGGATACTGGAAATGGGGGGAAAAAGATAAGACAACGTCGAAGAATAAAATATCCAGACTTCCGCCCTGGGAGCAGCACTCCAGTGCCTCATTTCTTCTTCTTGTTCTTGGTACCAAGCGCTGCCTCACGCTTCTTGGCCTCCTTCGCGTCAATTTCCGCCTTCTTGATTCTGTTTTGCTCTTCTTGCTCTTCTTTCTCAGCCTAAAGAGGGGGTATGTCAGTGATATGTGTTAGTAGTGGGTAACAAGAAAAAGTCATACCTGTTTCCGCGCAGCCTCCTGCTCACGCTTCTCTCTGATGAGCCTCAGACGAGCCAAGTCAGCCTTGGCTTCGTCAGTCTTGCCAGCCTCGTGAAGCTTGCGATATCTCTCTTTGGCCTCCTGAGCCGCCAAGGCATCGCGCTCCCGTCTGCTAGCCGGCGCGGCGGTGGTCATCTTCTGGACACCCTCGGTAACCTCGTCAACGGGAGAAGGCTTCTTTGTCTGGCTGCGCGCAGCCTTGGAGTGATTGGGATTAACGGGCATATCATCCTCGCTCTCCTCCGAGTCGCTTGGGGGGAGGTCGCCGACCTCGACGACCTGGTTCTTGGCCTTGATGGCGGCCGCCTTTTGTGCCTTCTTCTGGTTCTTGCGCTCCTCACGGCTCAGCTCGGCAGCTGCGACCGTTGAGGGGCCGGCGCCCTCCTCCTCGGACTCCTCCTCAGACTCCTCCTCTGACGAGCCCTCCTCGGAATCTTCCTCTTCATCCTTGGGGGGAGCGTCGCCCCACATGCCCACCTCGTTACCATCGGCGTCGAGGGGTCGGAGGTTCTTGGAGAAGTGCTTGCCACCTAGTTTGTTGGCCCAACGTCAGCTTGTGCGCCTAGAGTGATTGTCTAACTGCGGACATTCTTACCTCCACGAGTGAACTTTCTGAACTTTCCGCGTCCGCGGGAGCTAGCAGCACCGCCACCGCCTGCCATTGTGATGAATGTGTGGGTTGGTAGTAGTTGGTTGAAAGGCCGGAGCGCGGGGTATCGCAGGGTTGAGAGACTGCGATGATGTACTGCGAATGTTGCTGTTTGGATATGATATTCCTTGGGGAGAGTGAGCAAGATATATCAAATCCAAGCAAGAAAAGAAATCTGTCTAGAAAACAAAAAGCGATTTGATGTTAAAACCTGCAAAGAATAAGCTTCAACTTGAGTTGTCTCCGAAACGATGCACAGCCAAGAAACAGTTGAAAGTACCCCGCAGTGGAGTCATTCGGTGTAAGGCCCCACTAAAACTCGAAGGGTTTCTGGTGTTGTGAGCATTTTGATTGGCCAGTTCCTGCAGAAGTGATTGGACGGTTTCCTCATCTGGATCTCTTATCGGTTTTAATGCTGCAGTTGTGGCTTACACATGTGGCTGAAATTTCGGTTGAGGAGTGGGGCGCTGCAGAACCTTTTTAAAGAAATCCTTGCTGCCAAAGTTTGAGTTCTCTTCTTTCTTCTTTTTCTTCTTTAACAACACATAAAACATAATTTTTCTCTCGTATTCACTCCGGTTCAAGTCCTACACCATGGCGGTCTGGAGGGGAAAGCGAAAGATAGATCGAAATTCTTGCGCTTAATTTTGTTCCTAGCGGCTTGCTGCGATGAGGGACAGAGAAGATTGCCAGAGATATGCCTTCCTATGAGAGTTGCCTTTTTAATCTGGATCTGAGTAAAAAAAACCTACGACTTCCAGATTTGGGAGTGTATGATATCGGTGTACGCAAACGAAGTGCGAAGAAGTGCGACGCATCGCCTTGCCCGTTGCTGTGCGACCATTTGTCAATCTCATGTCTGGTGTTCAACTTGACGCAGAGTTGTTGTCACTCTGGAACACCTGACTTTGTTGGCACTTGGTGAATAATTACTTGCTATCTGCATTTGATTTTTTGGAGTTGAGACACGGCAGTCATTTTGTCACCAACCCTAACCCAAATTACATCTTCGTGTCTTTTTTTTCTTTTTTTCCCTCAAAACTGGCGCCGGTCAACCAGCTGCGGCACAGGCACTTCCCTGGCTGGCTCGGGGTATACAAATTGGCGCGATGTCACCATCAGCGTTGAACAAGTCAGCCCTTCCAGGCACTTGACATCCACTCTTGTGGCTCCCAAAGTTGCCAAGCCTCCATCAAGTCGTTCCCGTGCGTATCCAAGGACACCAACTCGGTTGTCCTGTCGATCTCTTGACCATGGCTACCCATGCACACCCATGACGACCATGTGAGCGTGGTCATCTCGTCGTCTAAAGTTTGAAAAGTTTAAATTTCAACAGATGGCCACTGCTTGTAAGCCATGTTCTTCGTGTACCTCACCACAGCTCTCCTCGCCATGGCCTCCATCTTCACCTGGCTCGCCTCCTTTAGGCGACGAGGAGGCACCACACAGCCTTCTGCTAAAGCAGCGCCTTCAGAATGCCCAAACAACACAAAGTTCTTTGGATCACAAATCGGAGGAAGGAGTGTCATCAACTACAGTTATACCGACATGCCATGGAAGCTCATGGGCTGGGACATCATCTCCTTCTTCCAGAACCTCTGGGCCTTCCCCTATATCGTCTTCCCCATGACGCCAACCGACTCGGGTGAGCTCAGCGAAATGGCCTTCACCTGGGGAAATGTTTTCTCCATCCTCATGCACGGCGTCTTGCTCGTCCTCCAACTCGTCTTCATCTTAGGGTTACTTCCCTTTGCGGCACTACTCCCGGTCTGGGCAGCAGTCCTTCTCATCGCTGCATTCCTCGCCATCAACTACGGACTCTGTCTTATCTTGAACGGTGGAACACAAGTCGAGCATCACTCTGCCCCTGAATATGCTGAAGCCTTACCTGAGCACGCCCACGAACAGTGGATCTACATCAACGGCATTTGCGCAGGCGAACACTGGCTACAGTCAAACCTGAACCGCCTCGCAGCAACTTTCAAGCGCCCCGTGCTAGGCATTCACAACAAGACCTCCGGCCTCCTATTCGACGTTCTAGAGGTGCTAATTCAACGCAACTGGGGGTATGCCACCAAGGACGTTAGAGTATGCTACCGCATCATCAAGGAGAAGCTCTACAACCCTCAGTACACCAAAGTTATCTTCATCTTGCACAGCCAAGGCTCAGTCGAAGGCGGTATGCTCATTGACTGGCTCCTGCAGGAACTGCCGCAGGATATTCTAGCCAAACTGGAGGTTTATACCTTTGGAAACGCAGCCAATCACTTCAATAATCCCTATAGACATGTGAGCTCGCAAGGGGTGGCGGAGAGGAATCCTCTCGCCGCTGGGACGGACTCGACGCTCGAACAACAAAATGAAGAGCAAAAAGACGAGGAGGAGACAGCCCCGGCGTTAACGTCGCTGACTTCTTCCACCACTTCTGCTCACCCTTCTACGGCCTCTGATCGGGTGATTGGACATATTGAGCATTACGCCTATACCACGGACTTTGTAGCGCTGTGGGGCGTGCTGCATTTCGCTACGTCCACGATGGCCGATGCTACGATGCCGAGATTTATTGGAAGAGTGTTTTGCAGGACCTCGCCTCGGGGCGGACATCAGTTTGTGCAGCATTATTTGGATGGGATGTTTCCCTTGGAGAAGGATAATGAGACGGGTGAGCTGGCCAGGGACGAGGATGGGAGGTTAAAGGGATGTGCGGAGAAGAATGAGTTCATAGAGAGCGAGGTTTTTGTTGCTGGGTGCGGAGAGGAGGACCTTGGAGATGAGGTTTATGGTGTTATTGGGCAGTCGAGGCGGCATCATCGCGGGGGAGAAGGCGAGGAGGGTGTGAGGATGAAGGTTAAGGACTTGAGCAGGCTGTGGGGGTATAGGAATGGAGGAAGTCCGGAGGAGAGGTGAGTAAAGGGCTAATAAGGGTGGCAGTGGGGATTTATGATTTTTTCCTTCCTGGAGTTGGAGAATGGCAAGGTGCATTTACTGGGGATATGCAACACCCGGCCTGGTTGATACCCAAGCAGGTAAGTCAAGATGTACTTGGCAAGTCAGATAAATACATTTCTTATCATGATCTAAGTCTCGGCTGCTAATGGTGGTGTGATCCTTCGCTCAGGGGATGCCCTGTGGCCATCCTCGGTTGTATACATGGAGGATGAGTAATAACCCCAACTTGAGCCTCAATGTTACCACCGCACTATCGGCTAGGCAGTAGGTTCGTCTCAACTCCCAATGATTGGTGTCTGGCGATCTCAAAATCGAGTCACTCGACGCACCCGATATGTGTTCCCCTATCACGGCATCTCAAGTCCCACACCAAGGCTGTCCTTTTGTCTTGCCGAATTTCCATTCCGAACTGTTTTGGGAGGTTGAAAAGCGGGGAAGTCAAGTCTACGGGTCTGTAATTGGATGTGCTTCCAGAGCGGGCGGTTCTGTGGCTTGACACTGCATCAAAAGTGCAGAAGAATCCTGCGCCCGGTTAGAAAGATCCCGACCTATGAACATCGTGAGAACTGGATGCCTCGACGTTTGCCTTATTTTACAACAGAGATTCGATGAGAACAAGGCTCGGTGGTCGGCGGACAAACAGAGTATCGTGGAGTGGCAAGGTGGGTATATAGAGTTCAGTTGTTGCCCCCCCAAACCCATGCTGTGCGCAAGAATGCCTCGTCAAAAGCCTCCAGGCCCAGGTCAGCACGGAGAATAGCACAGCCCTTACTTACAGTTGTTTTACTTCCCCTGCCACACGAAGTAGCACGATGGTTGAGCCTTGCTGGGTGCTCATTGACAACTATCGGCTTACAAAGGCCGAGCTCCTCCGTTACATTCAGGCGGTGTTCCCAAATGATTCTCGTGTGAAGGTTGATGTTAGTATACCCTCCTCTGCCTCCTTTTAGTTCTCGGTGTGATGATCAACCTTACCTGACGCTGTGGATAAAAGGGTCACAAGCGAGACAAGTATATTGTCTACGCCCCAAGGGAACTTTCAGAGGTACGATGCTTTACTTCATAACCGCTAGAACAATCGACCATTCGATTTCTGACTCGACTTATAAAACATTTTCAGGACGAGATGGATGAAATAGATGACCTGCGCACTCAGAGGCGCTATTAAAGACAAGGGCTCGGTGACCGGGGACTAGGCCGCGAGGGTGTTTTCGTCTTGCTTGTTTTGCTCTGGACACTAGTGATTTGTTTTGATGAGCCACCTCGTGTGCAGTAACCGTCGAGTGGTAGATAGCATGGTGTGCATTTTAGTTTGTTTACAATGAAAACAAATCAGCACCTTCCCCCAGCTTGGAGTGATCCCGTCGCGCTTCCCAAAACTGGAAGCCCTCCGCTGAATGGCTGTGACCCCAAATTTCGATGCAGCAGGCACCCACGTATTCCCCATCGCCGGGCAGTTCCTGTAAACTAACGATTAGCTATTTTACAGAGCCTTGCGTGCGTGGACCAGCTCGTGTGCGCGTTCCCGGTAGTGTGTCTCATGCTTTTCCGACGCCCGGCTCACTTGTGCAACCAGTAGGCTCAATCAGAGAGCCTCGCAAGATGCCCGCAACTCGCCTTCCTCAAATTCCTCGCAGGCGAACTTCAAGCTTCATCTCCTCAGCCATGTTGTTGTTTCGCCGCAAAATACATCTTTGCCACAGCCATCATCTACGAGTCTCGCACGTTACGCACTTGCGTTCTTTCTTATAAGATTAAGATGGTAGGTCTGCTTATGGCTGACAGCAACTGATGGCCTGTAGCACGCATGCAAACCACCGACAACAGACACCATGATCGATTCCTACGATAGGCTCAAGGACGCATGCAAACCTGAGCATGCAGACACCTACCCGGCAAACTCAGTCAATACTCAGTCATTCAGACACACATTGAAGTCGTACGAGCAAGAACTCGATCGAGAGTCCACCAGATTGTTCAGCAGGAGTTCGAAACACGCCCTAGTGGAAGTGCTGGAGCCCGTTGATAACCAACGGTTCTATACCACAAAATGCAAGAGTTTGGAACAGCTCAGAAGTCATCTCCAAGTCAACCGCAAAGATCCAAAGTGTCGACATGTATTCTTCGAAGCCGAGCACAGCCGCCGGCCCTTGGACTGTTCCAAATCCATGTTCACCTTGGTCATGTCCTGGCACCAGGTGATGCCGCCCTTTGTCGATCTTGTCCTTGGCTTTGGAAAACCGCGTGCGGGCAAAGAATTCCACTACACGTCTTTTCGACATGAAGTCTCGATAGATCCAACCCCCGGTCAAGGATTCTCCATCCCTGAGCTTGGAAGGTCAGGACAAGAGATCCGGCACTGCTTCAATCTTTGGTCTCCTGAGGAGTCAGGAGGCTCTTCAAAATGGTCCCTCCGTCAGGCAGCAGCTTATCATTCGTTTGATCTTGTGTCTGGTCAGGCATTATGGGTAAACATCAAAGCAAACGATATACTCAAGAAACGGATTATCGATGCAACTGTTTCCTGCGACGCACTCCGAGTCAAGTCGCTATCTGACCTCTCTGGCTCATTTTCTGCAGCCCTCACTACGCACCTGATCCTGTTTGAATGGTGCAGCGAGAACTGGCGAAAGTACAACGGAAGTCTGGAACATGACATGCGCAACATCCTTGACAAAGTCAACAACGCGCCGGTCGAAAAGGTTGAAAGCGTGCTTGCGTATGACGGAAAGATGCTCATCAAGGCTTTGCAAACACCCCCCGAGACCATCTCATCCCCGAATCCGGAGCGTGCAAGTACATGGCAAAGTGCCAGGAGCGCCTCTTCATCTCCCACCAGCCCGACACTGGGCAAATTCAGTCGCACTTTCAGCGGTCTCAGCCGCCTGACTACCACAACGATGAATTCTACTGGGCAATCGTCAAGAGCAATACTAGCCCCAATGTCACCGTTGCTTGGGAGCGGGCCAAAGTCACCAGTCGCCGACGGCGTCATAGATGATGATGAAGACCAAGACCCATTTCAGGTGCTGCGAGGGTTTTCAATTGAGCAACTGCAATGTCTTAACGGTATCGGAGCCGATATCCACACATCTTGTTTGGTTATGAAGCTGAATGCAGAGGTCTTGAATGACGTGTTGAAGTATTACAATGACCTCTGGGAGTCATTTCCTGCCGACATTAAAACTGGATGCAAATCCTCCTTTTCTGAGTTCTCCCGACGGACCACTGCAATCATCAGGTACCTAGAGAAGGAACAAGCCAGAACATCAGCATTGATGCTGCTGCTGGGTGATGGCAAAGAATTAGTGAGTTCGACTTGGCCTGTTGTACATCCAGATTACGTCTGCTAACGTGTCCCAAAACTAGTTTGACAAGTTCTTGCAATTGCGCCACATAGAGCAGGGCAAGCTCTTCACTGCCAATGCTCATCAAAGCACCCAGCATATGCAGAATCTCACGGTTGAGATGGCCAAATCTACACTTAACATGGAGCAATTGGCTACGAGCACACATACAATCGCAGAAAAAGCAAAAAAGGAGACATCTTCGATGCACGTCATAACGGTGGTCACGCTCCTCTTTCTCCCGGGGACCTTTGTTGCCGTAAGACTCGGGCTGCCATTGATGCCGCTCGTATGTAAGTTACTAACGTGCAGTCAGACCCTATTTGGCAGTGGACTTTTCCAGTGGGATGATAATGAGAATCCGGAGGAGAGAGATCCTGTATGGAAAGGGAGTCATTTTTTTCTCTTCATCAAGGTCTGCGTTGGACTCATGGCATTGACAATCATAATTTGGTTCGTTTTCGCCTTTGCGATCCCACGATGGAGTGCATATCGGCGGCAGCAAAAGCCACCAGATGAGGAGGAGGGGAAGGGGGTCTGAACACAAAATATGCAATATATGACATGGCGGCTTCCGGTTTCCGGTTTCCGGCCTCATAACAAGACTTTCCACTTCCTGCAGACCTGGGCTACGTCCAGTCAATCAATCTCACAGCGATCGTGCACTGCCACATTGATTCAAGCTCAGCGGCTTTTTATCAGAGGCTGAGTTGGGTGAGCCCAACGGCAATCATCAACCTTGGGAGCCATCACTGCATGCCGAGTAAGACATGTGCTCTAAATGCAGGCCCCGGACCAATGAAAAAGGTTTGAATCCCCTTAAGCAGGTCGCCTTGTACATTGCCTTGCGCCAAGTGGCTGCTGTCTAGATCCGCGGGTGCGACCCGTCACCAGCAAGCTTGTCAGGGGTAATCTGAACTCGTCTTATAAACATCGAAGCCGCAATCACCACTTGCCGGTTGTGCGTGGCCTTCATCATTGCTCACCTGGTTTCACTTGTTAGACCTGATGATATTTTCCACGTGGGAGGCCGCCGGCACTGTAGCCGACTGAGTGGTATTAATAAGAGCAGCAAGTGTACTTAGCATCAGGCATCCAACCCGCCCGCCCCCTTGCTGCTTTGGGAGGACCCCGACACCACACCTCACGGCTTCCGCCAGCCTTACCCAATACCACTTGGAAATCGCCGTCCCCCCCCCCCCTTCCTTCAATGAATCTCTTCCTTTTTCTCACTGCGTCTTATCCGAGCATCTAACCTTCCTCGACCTCTGCTCGCTATTATCAACATCTCGCGCTCTTGCCACAAACATGCTAGCATGCCAAACACATTGTCTATTATTCTACCAACAAACTAGTCATTGAAACATTTTATATGCTGGCTACCATTTGATCGCGGGGTAATTCATTGCAACCATCAACACCCAGCCGCCCGCCTTAGAAACAGCCATTAACCGCCCGCGATGGAAGACAGCGAGGAGCCCCTTGATGCCTTTGCGCGCCATGTGGATGAGAGATGGGAAACAGGAATCAATATTTCCGATGAAAAAGCAACTGCCAAGTATATCCCGTATCAAGTTTTACAAGAATACTGGACAGACAAAAGGATCAACAAGGTACTGCACAGGAAATCCCCCATGGGGCTGCCACTGCCGGTCGACGTGGAGACAGTAAAAAAAGGCTACCTCATTATTTTCTCAGTTCTCGTCTTTACTTCTACGGACAAGAGCTTTAGAGTCGAGTACATCGCCGACTTCATCCGATGTACCATTACCGATGCCAACCTTCCCCTGGAGAGCTCACGAGCCTTACAGGTCTTCCCAAGCGGGCAGCGCGGCCAAGGCTCCTGGGAGAAATTCAATGAGCATCAATTCTCTTTCAATCCTGTGCAACTGGGCTCAACCGTACTGCATAATCGTCCGCTGTTGCCGGGCTGTATTCTTCCATTACAGCGGCGCGAGAAGATACTTGCTGAATGTGGGAGAAACAAATCCGTGGTGCACAAGTACGAGGTCATCAGCGGCACCGAGAAGTTGAAGCCAGGGGTATGTCACCACGTTCAAACTTAATCACCACGCACCAATACTGATTTTCTCTTCATCACAGGATGAAATTGCAGTCAAGGAGACTCTTCTTAAACGCGAGGATGCAATAAAGACGTTTGAGAGCGAGGTTCGTGCATACATATGCATTGCCAACGCCAGGCAGACCGACACTGCTGCGGATTTCTTCCTGAACTATTTCGGCTCCTTCCGACAGAACGACAAAGGATTCATTCTTCTGGAATATGCCAACCAGGGCAGCTTAGAGAACTTCTTTTCGACCAAAGATGTACCGACCACTCGAGAAGAGCTATACAACCTTTGGGGAAGTTTTGTGAAGCTCATCGGAGGACTAACGCTCCTGCACGACCTCAACGACTACGGTTTGCGCGGAATTCATCAAGACCTCAAGCCTTCAAATATTCTCGTCTTCAGACATGGCGAAGACCCCCATTATACATACACGTTCAAAATCGCCGATTTTGGCCTGAGCAGCTTTCTTCTGAACATGTCATCTCATCCCGATCATGGGTCCACACGGTTGTATGGCGCACCGGAACTTATTATTGTCAATGCTTCTCTTGGACATCTCAAAGGGAAAGTTACGTCCGAGGCCGATATTTGGTCCCTCGGATGTATCTTCTTCGACATGGCTGTCTGGACCATTGGTGGGGAGAGGGGTCTGGATGAATTCTATAATCTACGCAAGGAGGCCACTCAGGGTAAACAATTGCTCGAGGACAATGGATACGTCGGTGCATTTCACGACGGCTCAGAGCGGCTCGCAGTTCTCGATCAGATGTTGGAGGCCATCCTATCCCGTCGTCGTATTTTTGATGACTTGTCAGAGCCCCTCGCCAAGTGTATCTTGAAGAGGATGCTTGTGGTGCCGGCTAGCCATCGCAGACCTGCACAACATCTGGCGCTAGACTTTGCAGAAATACTTATTGACCACAGGGCTGCCATACCCCAAAACGAGACTGGTCGGAATGACGTTAGAACTCCAGTCATAAGGCCTACTATTCTCACATCGCCCTTGGGTAGGGACAGTGTCGACAATCGCTACTTGAACGGTCAGATCGACCATCAACCTGAACCATACCCATCTCACCCAAAGACCCCAGAGCATGCTAGGTTTCGCCACACCCTGCGGTCCTCGCCTGACCACATGAACACCCCGAGCGTACACCAACTTCCAGACGCTCTCAATGTCAACCATCACTCTTCACCGGGCAGCCAAGATACAGTACGCCAGCCCAACACGCCGACGTATCATGGGTCACAGCTTGAAATCGCCGACCCAGATTCCATCAAAGGCACATATAATACAGCGAATGTACGGAATCGTCAAGAGTTCAATGCCATGCCCTACCATGCCCACCGCCCGTCAGATCCCCTCCCAACGAGAAGCATTAGCCAGCGCCACGAGCCCATTCAGCCGGACCGGCGACCTTTCTCGGACACGCCGGCACATGCGAGTGCTTACCTACAGGCACAGATGAATTTTCAGCCGAGGAATGAATGGGGAGCGAACCTGGCCCAACAAACACCAGAGTATTTAGGGCCGTCCTCATCTCAGAGCACGATGCCTAACATACCAAAAATGAGCGGCAGCACACTTGCGCTGAGCAACACGCAAAGCAGCATAGGCCGTGCTAACTCCATCCGATCTCCATACGGTCCTCCTTCTCCAGGTGGTCAACGCCCCACTCGAAACCCCAAACCATCTATTCAATATGTTCTCAACTGGAAGAACATGAGCAAAAGCACGAGGCCAGAACTGCCCGGACACGTTGATGCGAAGAGAATTTTGGAAAAACGGGAATACGTGAGTTTATTCAATAGTATCTATATCCTCCTCCATTCAAAATCCTAACAACCTGCAGATATTCATTGTTGACGATAATCTTGCCATGGTTGAGAACGAACAGCAATGGAAAGATGCGCATGACACGCTCGAAGTGCTTACGTACCTCACCAAGGACTACGATGAAACTGGCGTCGAGCTGTATCTCACATCCAATCTCGACAAGCGGAAAAAGGCCTCCAGGGGTGAGAGTAGCTCCCTTTTGACCTTCCTTGCGAAGCGCAACGCAAAACTATCTACACCAAAAACAAGGATGGAGTACAGCCTCAACAAAATTCTAGAAAAAGCCAAGGTTCTCCAGAAACCGACAGATGCGAGGGGAAGAATTAGTGAACTGCTACTCGGCTCGAGAAACCAGACGGATGTCAACATTTACATCCTCACCAACGGTATATGGAGCGATGACGATAAGGACGGAAACCCGGCGGTTGCCCACACGATCCGGAACCTGGTCAATCAGATGGCCAAGAGCAACAGGCCGCGCACCAGCGTCATGATTCAGTTCATCCGATTCGGTGACGACCCGGCGGCCATTAGACGGCTCGGATACCTCGATGATATCGTCGGGAAGGACCTGAAATTGTGAGTTTCACAAAGAACGCTCCTCCACGCTCTCTTTCATGTATACTGACCTATATAGCGATATTGTCGATGCCAAGACAATAAGTAACGACGTCTGGGAGATTTTGATAGGGAGTTTGGACTGCGGCAACGACGACCTCCCGGAGGTTGCAAACGGGAGGTCTAATGACGGCCAGCCGGAGGGAAGCAACATGGCCGCCGCTCGGGCACCACAGGTCAGAGATATGGGAGGAGCAGACAGCACACACCAAGAACCACCACGACCTGGCGGATATGCAGGATGGGAAAGACCCAGACCAGTGAGCCACCAGCAGCAGCAGCAGCAGCAGCAGCAGCAGCAGCAGCAGGCACACCCAGCAGCCCCCTTTTCTCGTCATCCTGAATGTCAGTGGCATGCACCTGGACAGTGTGCCTGCCACCAAGGACGATTAGGCTATGAGAGAGTGGGATAGGCCAAGGAGGAGTAATTATTAATTCTGCATATATTCTTCATGATACCCATATAGTATATATTTCTTCATTTTTCTCTTTATATATTTTTTTCGCTTGTCATGGAAATTTGCATAAAGGCGCGAAGTTGATGCCACGCACGGCTTCAAAACTTATCTAACTAGCTTTTGCAGCCATAAATAATAATTACCAGCACGTCAAACCAACGAGTTGCACATGATATGTGCACCATCTATCTTCCATTTCATGATAAAATATTTGCAATGCGGTGTCAGATACCACGTATGAAGTTACCTTACATGACAGACACTGAAAAGGATCGAGCAATACCACCAAAGAAAAAAAACCGAGCCAAAGAGCAAATGAGAAAGAGTGAAAAAGGAGTGAGGAATTATTAAAGCAAGACCAGCTACGGAACGGCCAGAAGGGCACGACATATCAGTTACCTACTAGTTATGTACTCCCAAACAGATCACACACAAGCGCTAAGCCAGTTTTCTCACTATCAATCTTCATCAAGCCTTTAATATAGCTCTAATATACTTCTTCACCCAGATTATCCCTATTAACAAGTAAACAACCGCCCCTTTAGAAGCCCCAAGACCAATATTATCCACACCAACCCACGCACAACAAGACAACAACAAAACTCATATTCCTCCTCTAAAGACCCTTCAAGGCAAAAAAAAATCTATTCCATCCCCCAAAACTGCTCCGCATAAAAAGTCACCGGTTCAGCAACCTTCCACGAATCATCAAAAGCAGTAAACAAATAAAGCCCGCCCCACTGGCTATCCCTCCAAGCCTGCTTGATACTCTCCAACGCCACCTTCTGCTCACTCCTCCCAGGAACAGCAGCACCGTTAGCCATCCCCTGCCAAGGCCATCCGCTCTCCGTAACCACAACCCTCTTTGACGGATCAGCCAGTACCTCTTTCTATTTCCATCATTTCACCGTTAGCATTTAACTCCTCAAAGAATCTCTTTAAACGTAACAGCTGGATAGGAACCAAAAGAAGAAACAAAACTCACAACATCCATAACCTTCCTCAACACAAACACTCCCGCCCCTTCAGCCGTCGTAGCACTATCAAAAAACGGATGAACATTAACAGCGCAGTAGTCCCCCGCATCACAAAGCCCTGGCTCCCTCTCGACAGCCAAAAACGTATCAACCGTCACCACCGGCCCCGCGTATCCCGCACTCCTCAGCATATCCCTCGCGGCCGTCACAGCCCCAATCACCTGCCCCGCCGTCGCCTGCCCGTTATTCACCAGCTCGTTCCCCACCGATATGGTATCTACTATCCCCCACCCTTCCTCTGAAAATTGCTCAATGGCCGACACGAGCGTCCACACTTGCGAATCCAAATCATTCAAGTCAAAGATGCCAAGGAACAGCTTTACCCCAATCGAATGCGCCGCGGGGACCACAGCGGCCACCTGGTTGCAATCCACCCCGTAGATGCGCACCAAATCAACGTTTAGCAACGACAGGCGCTGGAAGTCGGCGTAGACCTGGGAAGCGGTCCGGCAGGTCCCGTCCCCGTTGTAAGGCGAGTACGTGACGCCCGTGATAGGATCTGCTGCTGCGTCGTCCAGTTGTCTGTGCGGGAGAGGAGGGGCTGGTGGTGCTGCCGGAGTAGTAGAGGTTGGCTGAACAAGGATGGAGGTTATCGATGTGCGGATATATGCCGGTGTGGCACTAGCGACGTGATCCGTGTCGACGTAGAGGATTACGTGCGGGATCCAAGTTTCAGAGGCAGCGGCGTTGTCAAGTAGAATTTTGGGTTTGTGGTGTCTATCGCCTGGCGCGATTGCTTGTCGGTCGAGGTGATGATAATTGGGATCTAGGCCCGGTTGAAATTTTCAGAAAAGAAAGCGGGCGCAAGATAGAGAGTAATAGGTGTATTGAGGAAAAAGAAAACTTACTTCCCGTGTGAGAAGCGGCGAGGCCTGATAGTAGCCCGCCAAGAATGAGGATAAAATAACTCATGGCCGGTTCCGACTTGGTTTTGAGTGTCGGCTTCGATGTACTGGTGTTTTAGTTGTGGCAAAGGGCGCTCGAAATGTTGTGCTGAAGCGGGTGAACTCATGGTGGACGAAAAGTCAAGTCGTCCTGTTGGCTCGGGATGAAGCAGCATGGCTCATTGTTGCTGTGGAAAGAGCTCTTGAGGTTATCTCAGACGAGTCCTATTCTGAGGAAGCTGCCTCTGCCCATCATGATCTCTGACCGCGCTTCATTTTTCCCCTTTCTAATACTCAGCAAGAACGCCCTTCTGTCGCCCTTTGAGCCTCCGCGCTTGCCCTCTTATGAACCCTGGAACATCCAACTTACCTACAAACGAAACTGCTAAAACCACCACAGATCATCTTTGAAAGCATTACATTAGTTATCAGCCGCAAAACAGCTCCCTCTCAAATAATGAAAGAGTCCGGGCATAAGTTACACATAGACACATAACGTAGCACTCATCTCCCCTTTCCATTTCCCACTTGTCCCTTGCGTTTTCCCATGACATCGCTTCCCACCCGTCTATACCTATCCATTCTCACAATAACGCCCTCTATATACAACAACAATCCCTGCTCTGTGACAAAAAAATATTAAGCGGTCGGCAAGTTAAGTTTATTATTAGTCTTGCGAGTCATGACCTTGGTGATGGCATGCCTGATAGTGACACCAGCCTTCTCCACATCCTTCTTGGACAAGGCAGAAGTGAGGCAAATCTTGAGTGCAGGCTGAACAGTCCACGAACCGTCCTTGAGGCTAGAATGAGTGGAGATGGAGGCGCCTTTGAGGCGGGTGATGAGCACACCGTTTGCTAGGGCCTATTGAGTCTGTTAGTAACTGTATCACCATAAAATTCGGGGGCCTGACAAACATACCTCATCACAGCACTCCTGCAGCAACCTCTCCTGGTCCTCAATGGTCAACCGTCTAGCATTCACAACCTCGGGCTTGAAAACCAAGATCATGATCGGGTTCTCAGGAGCACTGGTGCAGATAACCCAATCGCTTCTGGGGTCCAACTGAGCGCGCATCAACCGGATATTCTCGCGGCACTGATTCAAAATCTCGGGGTTGGATTGCAAAACGTTCAAGCTCTCACTGGCTGTCATGGCCAGCATGGCGGGCAAAGCGGCAGAGAAGGTATAAGCGGCGGCAGAAATACGCTGGTGCTCAACAACGTCCGAAGAACCGGCACAGAAACCACCGCCGGCACAGAGAGGGCCAGCAAGAGAGCCAACAATCATGTCGATCTGAGTAGGGTCCACGTTTTGGTGCTCAGTAAGGCCACGGCCGCTGCGCCCAAGGACACCGAAAGACCAGGTTTCATCGAGGATAATGCGGAACTTGTACTTTTCCTTGAGTTCAATCTGTGTTTCTTGTCAGCCTCTTGCTTCCACACTTCATCTTCGGTGTTGATGATCCCTACCAGCTTAGGCAGATTATTCATATCACCCATGGTCTCAAACAGAGCCTCAGTAACAATGAACCGTCTAGTCAGCTTCTTCTTGGCCTGCTCTTGAACGACTTTGCGCATGACTCTTTCCAGGTCCTCCAGATCATTGTGATTGTACCACTTGATGTTGCTGCGGGAAATCTCCAAGCCTCTCCGGATCGAGTAGTTGACAGCGCGGTCGGCAACAATGATGTCTCCGCGCTTGCAGAAAGCAGGGATAACGCTAGAGATGGCAGAGAAGGCCTGCGCGTAGACAATGCACTTCTCGGTGCCCAGATAGGTAGCAATGTCGGCTTCGGCCTTCATGTGGACGTCTTGGGTACCGTAGAACTGGGGAGGACCGCAAGGACCAACACCGTAAGTGCGGAGGGTCTGGATAGCTTTCTCCTTGATTTGTTCGTTTGCGTTGAGGTTATAGAAGTTGTAAGAAGCGAGGTTGGTAACTGTCTTTCCGTTTGCGAGCTTTGATTTGGGGCCGGTCGGTCTGTTTTACTTTGCATCAGCGCTTCGTCCGCCATTTCCGAGTTACAAGTATCTCTTACCCAACAAGGACAGGCAGCCTCTCCATCTCAGCCTCCTCCAGCGCGGTCTGCTTCGGCACCAACGGTTCCGGAGTCCACTCCTCGACCAGCTCGTCAATCTCGTCCTCGGTCAACTTGACATAGTTGACCTTGCTCGTCGAGTAGCTAGGTGAGAGGAGGTACCGGATGAAGAAGATAACGAGCACCAGCTCTATCGCTGATCTGGCAGGATCATTCTGATAGCTGGACCGGACGTAGCGGATGATCACGGCGCTGCCGGGCACCTGCTGAAAAGCAGACGCCGCCCGGTTGAGATACTCGTTAACGAGCGTCTGCACCTCGTGCAGCTCCATCTCTTTTCTTTGTTTGTCTTATTCCCTTGTGTATATCTTTTTTCCTAATCACTCCCCCGCCGCATCTGCATCTGAGGTTGTATCGTTTACCGCCTCGCTGGAAAGTCTTCGACGCGCCGGTCACCGTCGCAAAATAAATCTGTCGCGTTCAGGAACAGAGGGCAAGAAAGGAATGAAGTGAAAAGAAAACAGAGATAACAGATTGACGAAAACACCACAGGTTTCCGGGTTCTTCGGTGTTTAGAAAAATACCGAAAGTTGGTGGTTACACTCACCAAAATGTCAAATCCAAATTCCAATCTACGGCGTACATGGATAGGCGCATTAGCATCAGCAGCAACCAGCCGACCGCCAGCAACACGTCAGGCCAGCTAGTCTTGCTAGTCGAACACAGTCCCCACTCACACACGGCGACGCGGGAACGGGATTGGGAGGCCTGCCAGATCCCACTGCGACGGTCCCACTTCTTTTTTTTCGAACAAAAATTCAGGGGCAAGTCCCAAAAGTTTCCCGAAGCCCGGATCTGACAGGCCCCACACAGTAAGTATTCGGTAATACCTTGTTGGTCCATGCAAGGTCTCAGGGGTATTCCGTACAGAAGAGCTACATAGAAACAAACAGATCTTCTAATCACTAGCATCACTGCTTAACCTCATTCAATGCCATTGTCTCTCATTTCTCAAGCCCCATCAACTAATTCCTACATTTGAACGTATTATCATTGAGTCAATAACGTAACGAACAAAAACAAGAGAGGAAAGCAGTAGGTATAGAAAGGTCTAATAAATTAAACCAGCGTCATTTGTGTGCGTGATGTGTAATGTTGTATGTGATGTAACAGCCATTTGCCTCCTTAAATAAACCACCTCCGCCTTCCGAGGACCAAAGGAGAAGAAAAAAGTAAAAAGCCAAAATGAAGAATGATGATTTGATGTGCTTCGGTGCTGTGCCAGAAAGCATAAAAAAAAGACAAAAACCAAAGAAAAGCTTCGCGCATGAACCCAATACACAGAATGAACAGACCAACCAAGTAGGATACCATACAGCATTTCATGACTCCTTTCCTCCCGCTCTTTTTACTGACAACCCAAGAAAGCAAAACCCGTATGGATCATTGTCAACCTGCAAAGGCAAGTCAACTTATTAAACAGTTTACAAGTAGTCCGCTAAGGGACTCGCCGATCCTTTAAATGTAGGTCGCCATTTCCGACCACGCGGTGGCGACCATGGTGCGTTTGGCCTTGCTGGAGGTGGCAGTCCCTGTCTTAGATGACGTGTATGCGCCAGTGTAGCCAACTCTGCCAGTGCCGGTAGCGGACTCCAGGCGAGTGTCGTCGTTATTCTGTTTGCCTGGCTGGAGCAGCCCGAGATCCTGGATATCCATCGCTTTCCAGAGACTGTCAGGGAGATACTTTCCGGCAACAAGTGGGCCGGCAATAAGGGCTACGAAAATGACAAACATCAGGAAATAGAGCATGGCATATCGGACGACACGTCTTCTCCTGAGCTTGGTCTGCTTCATCGAGTAAATTGGAGGGCGAATTTGGCGACTGTTGATAATGTTAGCGACTTTAATTAAGCCTAAATGATACAATGAAGACATACCTTGGACGGAGCCAGAAGAGCATCATCGAGTGCAACTTGTCAATCTGGGGGGTAATGATGAGGGGGAGCATCATGAAGAGGATGGTATGACCAAGAACGAAGTCGGCCGCGAACATGCTCAACTCGGTAATCTTGCACAAAAATTCACGAGCGGGCTGCGAAATGGTGTGCCAACCCATAGAGTACCACTTGCCAGTCCAGAATGCAATGTTGGATGCATCAGTCTTCATTTCTCTTGTAAGTGCGAGCGAGACAATCAGCTTGAAGATGAACCGCTGGAGAGCGAGAACCGCAATCATGCCTAGAACAGTCTTGGCGAAGTCAAGATGCTCAAGGAAGAACATAACTTCAAAGAATATCAGGAGACCAACGACTGCGAATCCGTGGGCGATGGCAGCGAGAACGGTACCAAATTTCTTGCAGCACATGCTCAACAAAGGACCCATGCAGCAAGCCATGCCGAACATGGCGGCAAGGACACCCATGTTGAGTACGATGGGACCAAAGGCGCAAACAGCGACACGGATGAGGGCACCCGTTGGTTTCGCGTTCTTATCATTCGCCTTCACGCCATTCTGCGCGTTGATGAAGAGGAACGGGACGAGGGTGACAATAACCAGGCCCAAGGGCGTGAAGATCTCAGACCAAAACATGTTAGTAATGGCAGCACGCGCGACATCTCCGGACGCCTTTGCTGAGGGGTCGCCAATAATCTTGCGCTTGTAACCGGTAGTTCTGGTACGAGAGAGACGGCAGAACGAGATCCACGAAGATGCGTGCGATCGGGAGTTGCCGCGAGACAGCCAGCGGAGATACTCGCGGTAGTCGATGAAGAAGTCGTTCCAGGCGAACTGATGGGGGTTGTACAAGAACGGCGAGACAACAAGGGCCGTCAGCGAGATCCAGAAGTAGACGAGAGCTGGAGTCCAGATGGTCACGGTCGCGAACAGCAGCATCATCACGAGACGAGAGCCGAAGTAAATGGATGGGGCGGCAAATCGTGAATAGAGGACACCGAAAGGAATGCGAGCTGTAGCGAAACCACGACCGGTACCGATGTAACGGGCACCACCGAAGGTAATATCCATCTGAACCGAGTTGGCGTAGATCTGGCAAACAAAGACTTCAAAGAAGGGTGAAAGCGAGCCGATCTGCTTGCAGAAACGTGTAGCTGCACGGAGGACACCGCGCTCCATCATTTCCTGCACGAAGAGAGGAACGAACGACAGGAAGAAGACGAAGAAAATCGACAAGATACTGCGGTAAACCCAATCGACGAGAGCATCTGTGTTGGCGCATCCGGTAGGGAAGAGAGGATCGGTGATCGGAACCTGGCGGTTGTATTTGCAGGGGATAGTTTCCTTTCGGAGCACACCGATCTGGAGGCAAGAAATCATAAAGAGCTGAACAGACAACATAATGAACATGTTGTTGACGTGGAAACCGGGATGGGCGTAATAGAAGGACAGGAAGCGATCAATCGGCAGCTGAGTTCCGAGGTAGTAATACTCTCTTGACAACATTTGTTCACCCATACCAGTTCCAATCTTGGTGGTGAAGTTCAGAATGGATCCGAAACCCAAATCACGACCCTTGCCACACTGGTAGTACTCGCAGTGCTTGATACGTCCACCACGGAGAAGAGCATTCATACCGGCGTAAATATCCTCGTTCAGATGGAGACCCTTCTGAGCCTTGGACACACCACCACGGGTCGTCATGAAGATGCCGTTGAGGAAATCGGGATGGCCATAATGAAGCTTGCCACCAATTTGAGCGAGGGTTCTAGCGAAGAGTGTACCGAATGTCTGTTCCTTTCCGGCAGCAATGTCACCAAGGATACCGATGTTCTCGGAGAAAATGTATTCACGAGCACCGAGAATGGCAACAGGGGTGTGGACAGGGTTCTTGACACCAGGGGTGTATGGAGAGACGTTGTCGGTCTTCATCTCTTCGAATTCGGCAAGAACGCTGCGAATCTTGAGACATTCCTCGAGGTAGTTGTCTTGGTTGGCATCGATAAGCTGGATGTACTCGCCGCGGTAGAAGATCAGAGCGTGATTCTGGTTGTCGGACTTGCCATCACCAAGAATGGGATTACCGGAGAGCTGAATGCGGAACTTGGGACGACGCATGCCGTTCTCCATGATCTCGGAGTGGCCATCGATGAGAGCAGAGTAAAGGCGGGGCTCCTCCCCTTCGGCAACAGGCGGCTCCTCGTCGAGGTAAGAGATTTGGAGATCGGGATAAGCACGGAGCAAGAACTCGGCGTTCTCCATCTCCTCCTTCTTGAACTTGGCGAAACGCTGCATAGAAACCATCAACTTGAACTTGCGACGAGCCATGCGCTCGAGCTCACGCTCAAGCTTGTCAGAATTGCCACCGAACATTTGAACAACCTCGGGGTTTTCGACGCGGTACAGGAGCTTGATGGCTCGGCTGTAGTTCATGAAGCCAGAAATGGTACGGTAAAGAGTCTGGAAGCGAAGCGAAGCCCAAATACGGGTACGGAGGGTGTATTCAGGGGCAGACGACTTGAAACCGATGCAGTAGAATGGGAGATCATCAATCTTGCTCTTGGCGGCGTCCTTGTCGGCAGCCTTCTCGTCTTCTCCGTTGAACTGGGATGTCTCATCTGCCAGAATCTTTGTATCCTTGACGAAGCAATCCCACTCATGAGGGTGGAGCTGCTTGAGATACTCCAGGAGAGTGACGCGGGAGTAGGGCTCGTCCTCACGAATGATTTCCCTCAGCGAGAGGAGAATCTTCTCGCTGTAGTGGGGAAT
Organism: Cladorrhinum sp. PSN259; assembly: GCA_033725935.1. NCBI lineage: Eukaryota > Fungi > Ascomycota > Sordariomycetes > Sordariales > Podosporaceae > Cladorrhinum > Cladorrhinum sp. PSN259. Next base: position 160,470 of record MU867120.1, read on the forward strand.
CATGACCGTGAAAGTGGGCATGTTGTCAACCGGAAGAGGCTCGGGGATGGGCGTGGAGAGCGACTGGGCGAAGAAGCCGATTCTGCGCTCGGCCTCGCTGTAGCTAGGGAAGAACTCGGTCTTGAAAGAGTGGTCTTCTTGCGATACGAAGAAGGTAGGCGCACGCAGGGTACGCTTGCCTTCCTGCTCAGACGGGACCTGGTGGTAGAGGAGCTTCTGAACGTGGTCGATGGCCAAAAGATGCTCGCGATACATGGAAATAATGATAGCGTTCCAGATCTGCGAGATGAGAACTTTGGGCTTGTACTTGATCTCCATATCTGTCGTGGCGAGAACCTTGGAGTAGATACGCTTCGGGAGGCGAGAGAAGATGTTTCTCCAAGGAGTCCAGATCGATGAACCGAGATAGAAAGACCGGGCAATTGAGGTAACCGTGTTCAGCAGGACGTACCATAGATACGTGTCCAGGAAAAAGAAGATCAGATCGGTGAACAGGAGAAGAGCCAGGGTGAACTTTGGCTGGTGCACGCAAAGGTAGTTCTTCAAAATTGTATCGCCTATGCAGTTGTCGACGTTCATGATGGCCAAGTAACGAATTGGATCACGGATCGACAGGGTCAGGTAGGCGTACGACTCGGCAAACTTTGCTGTAAAGACAACCACCCAGAGACCAAAGGACAAAGCCATGTCGTTGCCCTTGAGACGGGGATAGCTTGCAGTGAAAGTCTGACTGGCAACATATCTCCTCGAGTTCTTGGTCAGGTAGCTTCCAAACAAACCACCAAGTGGCATGATGGAAAAGAAGAAGTAGGTGATGACGGCGATGAAGAACTGCACTATACCGAGGATGAGAGCAATCTTACTATTCTGCCTCGCAAGATAAGCCTTCTTATCCGATGCCGGCATGAAGATGTAGACACCAGGAGCAGCGTTGAGAACGAAGACGAAGATCAAGAACATCAACCGTTTGGTCAGATGCTGCGCACCGGCCCATCTGCGCGGAACATAAAGCCACTCAAGGAGCGTAGCCACGATCTGAATCAGAGCGGCGATAGTACCACCGAATCCTACAATCGACCAGTGAGCCGCTTTTGGTGGTGCCTGATTGACTTCCTGCTCGTAGTCCGGCGTGATAAGCGTTGGCGAGTTGAAAGCCGTGAAGAACCAGAACATTGTCAAGTGGATAATCCAGATGCGGTTGAAGTTGGTGACCAAATGGAACCACGAACGAGCCTCCTTGTACGTCTTGAAAAAGCACTTCTTCCAGTTTACCTCTTTGAGCTTGAGGTAACGCTCGGCAGGGGGGACATCAACCAGCTTGCTCTTGTCGGTGAGCACAATCCGCTCAATACCTTCAGGGTACCAGAAGAGCTGATTGCAGTCATCGTAACCGATAATCTGGTTGTGATCCCTCTCGCGGCGAACGTACACTCCGTCGGAAATCTCGTAGCCCTGGTCGCGGCAGTATTGGTAGAGAGGCGTAATGACATTGTTGAGGAAGGTGAACTCCTCGATTGGCTCAACCATGTTCTGGCAGGCGGGCGAGTTCAGGTAGTCGTCTGCACATTTGAAAATGAAGCAGAGACACTCGGGCATGAAACGGACCTGGTTAGCCTCGCCCCAGCAGAGAAGATATAGAGCGAGCTGTCTGACGCGATCATGTTGGGACATTCGGTTCATTCGCGTCTTCCAGCGGAACTCGGCGGCTTCCAAAGAGTCGTCGCCTTCGAGGTCCTCCAAAGCTTCGGCCTCGTTCTCAGCACCCGCACCCTTCTTGGCCTTCTTGCTCTTTTTGCTAGACTTTCGGCCTTTCATGTTGGAGAATCCGACAGCATCATCCAGATCCAAATGAGCTGCGAAATACCACTTGCGGTAGTTTGCGTTGTCTCCACCGATATAATCGGCATGGAGCGAAAGCAGGGCCTGGTTCGGCGTCATGCGTGATGCACGAGAATCCAGGAGAACCATCAGATGATCGTACATATTCCGCATGCTGTCGCGCTGGAAACCAAACTTGGCCGTAAGGTCAAGGAAGATGTCTTCCACCTCTTCCTTGGAGAGGGGAATCTGGGCATCCGAGGTCCAGGCTGGGTACGGCTCGCGCGACCGTTGACTGGCCTGGGCGGCCGCCCCATAATCCATGCCGTAATTTGGAGTCGACGCACCAGACGAGCGGTTTCCACCGTAGGAAATCTGTGACGATGGAGGCCTGAATCCTCTGTTTCCTTGGCCCTCATACTGCTGGTCATAGCGCTCGTCACCACGTCCGTAGTAGTCCATGTCGGCAGCGCGTGCCATGTCCGACCTCATGGTGAAATCGCTGAAAGTCTCCGAATCATCTTCTGATCCACCGCGAGGGCCTTGGCCATTTCCAGCGGGGCCTGCATTGCGATCGTACCCCTGATCGTAATAACCATTGTTGTTACCATTCTGGTCATAGTACCCATCATTGTACTGATCTTGGTTGTCATAGTACCCGCCATCCTGCTGGTATGGATTGTTTGGATCGGCGTTGTAATAGCCGGACTCGTCGTAGTAGCCTTCACCTTGCTGACCTCCACGTCCTTGTTGTTGCTGACCGCCGTGGTTGTCATAATATTGGTCGTCTTGATAGTACGAATCTGAGTGGCCATGCTGGCCGCCTTGTCCTTGGGGTTGACCGTATCCGTCGTCGTAGTCGTTGTAGCCTTGGCCCTGGGCGTTGCCCTGGCCTTGGCCTTGGGGATGTCCCGACATTATTGGCGACGATTCTAAAGACCAAGTCCACGTGTTAGCAATTGCCAACACCAGTACCGGGAGCGGGAGCGGGAGCGGAAACGCTTTTGGAGAACGCGTTGCAATGCCGTCTTTGCTATGCGGTCACTTGACGACGGTGTGACGTGCAAAAAGAGGCGCCCCCGAACGCGGGGAAACGCCCGAACTTCACAAAAGCCGTTGCGGGAATTGATACAGCCATGGATTGTGAACTTACCAGCTCAGAAGCTCATGGAGAGCTTTTCAGAAGAAGTGGATAAAATGGCGTCGCGACTTGAAACTCAAGCAAACAACCAAAAAACCTGCCAGGGAGAGAGAAATCCGGCAGCAGAAGTCGATGCAGTGCTGTTTTTGTTGTGTGTGGGGGGAAAAAGGTCCAGAAGTGGCCGGCCACAGCGGTTTACCACGAAACGCGGCACTGGAGAGCTTTGTTACTACTAATGGTTTTGTGGTTGCTGAAGAGCAGTGCGTGTGTTGTGTTTGGAGGCCGTGGTTGTTGATGCACAACAAGCAAGCTGACCAAAGAGATGAGCGATTGGCGGCGCTGTGGGGCGCAGATAGGAGGTTGGCTTGGCGATGATGGCGGGATGCAGTGGCAGCAGTCAGAGTGTGCTAGCCGGGAGCCAAAAAGTCGGTCGATTCGCCTTTGGTGATGAAATCTTAAAACCCCGACAGAATAAGAATCGAAACTATTTTTTTCGATTCCTTCTGGCTCTATTAATTAATCCCTCCTTATTTTCGTATCCAGAGAATTAACGATTGACTGGGAGTCGGTCTGTCCTAGACTCGTCGCGCGATTGGCAAAGCCGATGTGCTGTCTCACGGGCGAGGTTGTGTGTCTCGAGTTCCGGAACGCAGAACGCAGCGAAACACCAGTGGACAGAGAGACGAGGTTGGCGGCACAGTGGTCGTCGAGGCAAAGAATAATGCCCGGCCTTCACTGCGTTACCAGAAAACGAGAGGTGGTGGATTAAGGGATGAGGGGAGGGAAGAGCGAGTGTCTGGAAGGAAAATGGAAAGTGAAAAACTGGGAAAAAGCCACCGGTGAATGGTGATGAGGGGGGAAGGAGCAGGGAAATGGGAGAAAAAGGAGGCATTCAAGGATGTGGGTGCGTTTCGTCGTCACGCACGGAAAGAGACAGGACCCAGTGCCCAGTCACCAGCAAGCCGCCCTATCCTAGCGACACTCCTGCACCGCGGACAGGGGTATGAAGTGTTTGGCCAGGGGGCTGCTTCTCGAAAAAGGAAGGGTGAAGGCAGGCACCGTGTGCAGAGACACTGTGTCATATAGTCAAGGAGTGGCAGGAACGGTTCCTTTTACTTGCCGCTCCTCAAACCATTGGCGCTTGAAGCCACTGGCAGCCATGTCTTTCAACTAGACAACTACAATTCGGTATTTACCTACCTAGCTTCACAGGTACGGTGACACAGAACCTTTGGAATGCACTTCTCTCAATCTAAGAGACCACTCTTTGTTTGGGTTACAGTGCAGCAACGGTTTGGCACAGTTTTCGTCTCCTTTTCTCGCTCAGGGGTTTCGATTTGTTGCCACTAGGCTTTTGTGAGAAGAGCTGGACTGTCGACTCTGGCGTGTCTGGTGCCTTTTTTTTTTTGGACAGGGAGTCGAACTTGGCAGCTGCAGAAGACTGTATTGACCCCACTCGGAAGGTACCCGATACCAGCTCCGAATTGCAACGCAACTCCTGAGGACTTGTGTCTAGTCGCGCCACGATCTTGTTTTCACTAATCGATGAGCCAATGGGAAGTCAGTACCATAGATAAGTGCATGACAGCGGAGTGATACCGGCTCGCTGGCGGTCTGATGCAGACTGGTGAGTCGAAATTACACCGTATCAGAATTTAACGCTCCGCCACACCGCGAATCCAGCAGTTCAACCCCAGCACTCAATCGGTCCAATCCCCCTGATTTCAAAGCAGCCAAGGTTTCGGCCAGGTATCTACAATGTACAGGGTTCGCCGTTTCCGGATTTCACAGGCCTCCTCCACCACCAGTGAGGTGACAGTGGAAACTGATGATGACGCCGATTTGAAGGATGCTATTAAAAACAAGGAAATACTTTATCTGAGCAAGGTTTTCAAGACTTAAGATAAGAATATTGGACTGTTATCACTTTCTTCAATTGCATTTCCAAGGTTCGAACGGTTCCATCGCCCAAAAAACCTTCAGTTGTCAGATTCCTTGGTAAACGAATAGGTTGACAGGAGACAGGAAACAAGAGACAACAGCTAAAAGAACGAACAAACGGTTTGTTGTCGGTCAGCTCTGGAGACTGGAGAGTTGAGTGACAATGGGCTGTGTCTGCAGCTAAAATGATAGCGGTGCGCGACACGGACACAGGTTCCCCAACTGTCGTATTTTATTTTGCCTCTGCATTCCGCGTATCCATCCGATTGACAGTGGTTTCTGTACCGATCATCAACAAGCAGGCAAATTCACCACCCTCGAAGCACACACGGCACATTAGGGCAACCATGCCGCCATCAACAATCCCATCAGATCGAGATCGAGGATGCAGCTACGCCAGTTCCTTGTTGAGCTGCTTCCCAGCTCTCGAAAACTTCTATAGCGGAGCCATTGTTTCCACTCGGCTGGTGATTGCGCATGGAGCCGCCTGCTTGATTTTTCTGAACAAGCGCTTCGGTATCCCTTTTAGGCCCGATTGATCCGAACACAGTGCGGAACTCCCTGGCCTTTCAATCTGCTGTGCCTCTGTGCCTCCCTTCTATCGTCCAAACGTTTATTTTTCACTGCACCTGTAGGCCACAGTCAGACGGGACGGACCAACAACTTCTATTTCCAGCAAACTTGTTTGCTGAATGAGGGGAAGAGATGATGGCGGGAATTGGGTGGTACCGGCAATTATCAACTTCTGCAAGGAACCGCGGCGTAGTCGAGACGGTTTTTTCTGGTCCTCCCACACATCCCACATCTCATCCCGTATCTGCAGCGCGTCCAACGTATATCTTCCATATTGGGATTTGTTCCGGGGGTTTGTTCCGAGGATGTCCTCACTCCTTTCCACCCCTCGTGTCGCATTTTTAGGAGCGATGACGATTCCTTAATTTGGTGCCCGGTGTGCCCAGTGGGAACTCTTGGGAAAAGAAGAAAAAGCTTCACTCAATCTTGCTTGTGGATCGCCCCTAATCTGACGGGTTTAACGATCTTGGCAACAGAACAATGCGTGGATGCGTTGGCAACCAGCTTCTTTTCTTGAATATTCTCGGAGCCGGAGAAGAGCACCCACTTCGAAAGAGAGATGCCGTGTTACTGGCGATCATTGCTCTTCTCTAGATGCCCTCAGACCACACTTTGCAGGCACTAGCTAGACCTCGTGTGTGCATCGGGCACCGGGAGACCGGTACCTGCGCAAGCGGTGAGTGGCCCGTGATGGTGGGTTCCATCGCTACTCTTCACAGGCATGTCGAGGAGGAATGTCGCCACGACGCGCGGGGCGTAAGGTTCACGATTTCCAGATACTTGGTAAGTAAGGTAAGGTAGGCAATAGCCTGATTGATAGAAAAAAAAAATTACGGTTATCTCGCACCCGCGGGCCGTTTAGCTCGACGAAATTACGGACCACAGTGCGGCATCCTAAACTTAAGAAGGCCAGAAACACAAATATATCTTCCAAGTTCTGAGACATGGCATTATCGTGGTCCCCGCATCTAACAGCCTACGAAAACTGGCAATCTGAAAGCGGAAAGTGGCCATCAGTGCCATCTCTTTCCTGTTCACAGATAGATGACTGTCCAGACTGTGTTACCGCGTGCGCATGGCGATCGTCTCATCTGTCATCCAATCGATTACGAAAAAGGGCGAGAAGGCGAAAACGTGTGGAATCCCATCCATTTGATCAATGGGTGGCCATTTCGGCTGTTGTGGCCTCCGCAATGGTTCTCGTTACACAGGGTCGCCGGTCACACGGGTATCCGATCCCCAGACCACCAGAATCTTTGATTGGGCTCAATAGCGCCGGCAACCGGCTGGGAGACCGCGGGATGATTGACAAGGCCGCGGTAGACGGTGACAGTCTCGACAGCCCAGCCCATGCCAATTCGGCCATCAAGATCAACGAGTCAAGCAAGGCAGGGCGATATCCAATATTAGTAACGATTTCTAGGTTGTCTGCAGTAGTCTGAAAGTTCGGGGACCGCCGAGATGATGATAATTAACGACCGCTGTCGAAGTGTGGAGCGACGTCCGACCTGGTTGAAACATCGTTAACAAAACATGCAACAGCATTGGAAGATGTTGAAACTGAAGCTCAATCGGACGATGGCACCCTAAGAAAGAATGTTCCAAGGGTTAGGTTTCGGTATTGGCCGGGCTGCATCTGAGGTTTTCTCTGGGCGGATTTTATTCGGATGGAGAACCCGGAGCGGGAAGGCTAACTTCCTAACCGTCGTCCATGGCAACCACATGTCGAATGTACTTTTCCAAAAAAAACACCGGGACCCGCATCTTGCATCTGTTGATCGAGAATGAGATGAAAAAATAAAAATATTTTTTCCAAGAAGGTCCCCCCCCCCCCCCCCCTTCGTCATTGTTACGTAAAAACACCGCTCGGAAAATTGCCAATTCGAAAGTAAACAATCAACAGTCAAGCATGTCACGAAGGAGGGTGTTGCATTGGAGCGACGACAGTGACGATGATGATGAGTTTCCCAACCTGGCCAATCTTGCGCCAAAAATGGAGGTAGCCTCCAAAGAGCCTACAGTCAAGGCAGAGAATGAAAAGGAGAAAGGTTCTAAACCCCCAGCAGCCTCGGCACTAAGAAGGAGAAAGTTGGTCAAAATTCCAAACAATAATTCCCTACTACGGGCCTGGACTCCTGAAGATATCGAAGACGAAGAGGTCAAAGGATCGTCCCAGAGGAGAAAAAATGAAGAGATCACGATATCGCAAAGGCTCAAGAAAGACGGCACCCCACGGAAAGACAGAGTGGAATTGAGAACAAGGAGAAGTAAGCCAACGCCTACTTTACCGCCCTCACCATCCGATGAAGATGAGGAAGACGAGTTTTTATCGGCTCAGGAGGATGTGGAGGTTTCAATCATTGAGGATGTGTCATTGGTCGATGACTCCTTCCACTCCTGCGAGGCAGAAGACTCTGAGTTTGGAGGACACGGAAGTGATAGCAACGAGGACGATGACGATGACGATGACGATGAGGAGGATGACGGCAGTGATGAAGATTTCGAAGAAGAGACCCCGCCAAGACGACCATCTACGAAGTCCATGATACCGATCAAGGAGAAGAAGGTCTCTGAGCCCACAAGGACGAATGAAAAGAAAATGTTATCGTGGGGTGAGAATATTCCGATTCCAGATTTGAAAGCTCGAGGTTCTAGAAGCACCACCAACAAGACCAAGAAGCCCTTGGAAAAAGACATAACAGATAAAATTTCCAAGCTTCGACTGTAAGTTTTCCTTAATCAAGATGATTTTATCAGCTAGCAACTAACCAACAACCTCAGAGATGCAATGGACTTCCTCCCATCCGACGACGAGGATTTTGAAGCAACGCCTCCATCCACACCTCCCAAATCCAAACCATCCCAACGCAGTCTCCCATCACCAAGCAAACTCCCACGTATTCCGTCTACTCCTCACCACGCTTCATCAGATATCTTTTGGAGCCAAGAGTTCGTCGACGACTGGAACGATCAACACTCCCCAGTCAAGACTCCTTTCCCTTCTTCAACAGCCACCGGCACAACCACTACCAAATCTTCCAAACCCGCTGCCACTACCAAGACCCCCAAGCCTAAAGCCGCTCCTTGTTCTTCTATTACCCAAACCGTGTCCAAAAAAGAATTCTCCTCCTCCAAACAAGCCCTCGCCCAATCTTTTCTCTCAGAACTTGACAGCACCATAACTTCCGGCCAACTGGCCTCCCTCTCAGCATCAACAGGCGGCATCCGCCTAATCTGGACCAACAAGCTATCCACAACAGCCGGCAGAGCAAACTGGAAACGGACCAAATCATCCTCTTCCTCTTCCTCTGTGACCCAGCACCACGCAAGCATAGAACTGTCAACAAAAATCATTTCGGACCCTCACCGCCTGCTCAACGTCATCGCTCACGAGTTCTGCCACTTGGCAAACTTCATGGTCTCCGGTATCACGACCAACCCCCACGGCAAGGAATTCAAGAGCTGGGCGAGCAAAGTGACGGCCCGGTTTGGACAATCCCACGGGATAGAAGTGACCACGAAGCATTCCTACGAGATTGACTTCAAGTACGTTTGGAGCTGCGAGGAGTGCGCCACAGAGTTTAAGAGGCACAGCAAGAGTATTGATACGAGCAGACACAGGTGTGGAGTCTGTAAGGGTGTTTTGAGGCAGGTTAAGCCTGTTCCTAGAGGAGGAGGTAGTAAAGAAAAGGATGGCGGCGAGGGAGGAGGGGAGGGAAAGGGAAAGGGACTGAGTGAGTATCAGGTTTTTATGAAGGAGGAGATGAAGAGGGTTAAAGAGGAGAACAAAGGCATGAAGCAGAATGAGGTCATGAGGATTGTTGCGGGGAGGTGGAAGGAGTTGAAGGAGAAGAGGGGGATAAATATCAATCAAGAAAAGGACAATAAGAAGGAGGAGGATGAAAGGGTCAAGGAAGTAAGAAAGGGGATGGAGGTGATCGATTTGACTTAGTGCATTTGTTTGGTGAAAGCATACTTGACTGGCATGATGATACGGATAACTAGAAATAAAACTGAATACTGTCTGAGACTTCCTTGTAAAGTAGCCTCCAACACTTGTTCCGTGACGCTGTGGATGGCGGGGTGTGGGGTTACCTATGATATGGGTATGGTGTTGCGGGGTATTCTTTTTCCTGCGCCAAAGATGTTGATTGATGAGTATACAGCTTGTCTATGCCTGGATGTGCGGTTCTGTATATCGAGTATATATTTGATCTCTCTTTAATGCTCGCCGAAACCCAAAATCTTTCAGATAGTAATTACTCTTTCATCTGGCCAATGGCTTTGTCAGTCTCAAAAGCATTGTAATTCCCACGCGTAATTTACCCCGCTCCCCTCACATTCCACCCTTGTCATTTAAATACCTTACCTTTAGCTCCCTGTGTATCCGTAACGACGTCAGACCTTCTTCCTCAGCTCACACGCAACCGACACCACCATCATCGCATGCATCCAAACCTTCATTAAACCCCCTTACTCCATGTCAAGCAAAATGGCCTCTTGCATCTTCTGCAAGATCATCAAGGGTCAGCATAAACCCCTCACTAGCATCTTCATGAACCTCCCGCACTAATTAACTGTAACTCTCCAGGCGAGATCCCCTGCTTCAAGCTATTCGAGAGCGAAAAGACCCTCGCCTTCCTCGATATCAACCCTTTGAGCAAGGGTCATGCTGTAATTTTGCACTTCCCGCTTGTCCCACATTTATACCTTCTTTAACTTACATGTATATAGCTCGTGATCCCCAAACACCACGGCGAGAAGCTTACCGACATTCCCGACGACCAGCTCTCTGAGATCCTCGTCAGTTACCCATCCTCGCTCCCCTCCTCTTCTCTTCTCATCATTGCAGCTAACCGTTACGAAAGCCAATCGTAAAAAAACTCGCCGTCGCCACAGGCGCCAACGAGTGGAACGTCCTCCAAAACAACGGCAAGCTCGCTCATCAGGAGGTCGGACACGTGCACTTCCACATGGTTAGTATATATATATATATATATCTACCGAAATTCTCATGGAAATGGGTAACTGATGTTGAGTGTGTCAATAGATCCCCAAGCCAAATACCCAAGAAGGTCTCGGAATCAGCTGGCCCCAGCAAAAGACGGACATGGAAGCGTTGAAGAAGCTCTTTGAGGACGTCAAGGGGAAGATGTAAAAACCGATTACCCCCTTTTTTGTCATGACGTGATTTTAGTAGTTGTAGAGGATAAAGCAAAGCCGAAGTAAGTGACGGCTGAAGAAGACACAACAACAAATGTCTATCGTGTATAACTGGGCTACATTTGTTTCTTCCGTCCCATCGAGTTGTAAAAATGTCGAGGAAATCTGGTGGTCCGGCTTCGTGGAATGAATTGACCCCACCCGAAAAAAAGGAGAAACAAGACCGCTGTACTTGGCTGGTAGGTTATTGGTCCGGTGGCCTCGTTACCTGAGACCCGAGGCCGATCGGATGGAAGCCGAGGATTAATTGGAGGCCGTGCCTGAGAAAGTTGTCCACGACGGACCTAGCATCACAGGAGCGTGAGATCAACTGACGAAGATGCGGTTGATATTTGCGAGATTGATATTACAGCTGAATAATTTATGACTGATGCTTCTCGCGATATGATCCAGGTCACGCAAACTTTTTCATGCCAACATGCGTCGCAATGACCACAAAACAAAGCGGTAACTTTTATATCTAACAATAATACCCCCCTCCTTGAACATACATATACATTACGTCCTCCTCTATACACAAAATTTCCCCTCTTTAATCAACATCGTCAGCCTGTGTCTCGGCCTTCACCTCCTCCTTTACCTCCCCATTCGCCGTCTTCTCAGCCGGATACCAGTTCAACCCGCCACCAGGCAACAACACGCCCGTACGATCGTAAAAGCTCCTCGACCTCACGTAAGGATCAACCTTCCAGTAATCCACCTTCATCCTCTCCGCAATCTCGTCCCTCTTTGTATTGACGTTATCGCCCTTGATCCACGCCAAAGTAGCATCCTCATACTCTTTATACAGCTTCGCTCTCTCAGCTAGCAACTTATCTCTCGTCTCAACATCCTTGAGCTTGTCGTTCTCTCCAGCAACGGGCTCGACGTATTGGTACGTCCAGTTCTCCTCGCCTTCCAAAGCAGAGGGGATGTGCTTGAGGGGAATGAACTCCTGCATCTCGGTGGCGTTGTTTGTAAAGTGCACCTTGTTGGCTACTACTGGGTCTAGCCAGCCGCGAATGACTTTCCAGATTCCTGGACAAAGAGTAAGTATATAAAACCGGTACTCCTAGGGGTCAAATCACAAACCTTGGAAAATCCATGGAGCTTTATGCACCAAAACGGTCCCGAGACACTCGGGATAGTTTGCCTCGAAGCACTTGATCATGAACTTGACAGGAGTATAGTCCATGTTGGCCATAGAAAAGCCCGTCATATCGAAGACGATAGTCTGTGGATCCTCCTTGTCAGTGAAGTAATTTGGGAAAGGGTTGGCGATTTAAGCCACCAAAGCAAGAACAAACACGCAAAAACTTACGGCTGTATCAACAGGGGGCTGCAACAACATCCGGCACGTCTCAATCAAGTAAACCGTATACCGCTCCAACGACTCCTCCGTCTGCTCACCCTGCCTATGCATCCTCGCATTCACGATGCACAACGGTCTCCCTTGCTTATCACAGCCATGGACATAACTGATGCCCTTCCTGATCTGCGCCAGGAAATCGTGTGCCAACTTCTGCTTCGCTGGATCGCTCGAATCCTTCTCTGTCTCGACCGCCCAGCCCTCGCCGTGCCGCATGATATCCTCGTCCACCTTCATCTCCGCTGCGCGCCAGTTCATGGTAGACACCAACATGACGACTGCCTTCTCAACATCCCACTTGCGTGCTCTGAGAAAACGAAGAACCAAAGCGTCAGGGTGGTCGTGCTTGACCATGCTCCAGATGGTGTCCCGGATGGATTCAGGGCTCTGACTGGCGAGGGTCTCGTAAAACTGCTTGGTCTGGCCGTACTTGTCTGCTTCACCGTCCTTGCTGAGGTTGAAGACTGGAGCATTGGGAGGGGCTGCCGCTGACCCAGAGCTAGCGGTAGAGCCCGATGACTCCTCAGACGACTTGTTCTTGCGAGAGAAGATTGACATGCGGCTGGTCTTTTTGGCCTTCTTAGAGTCGTCCTCGGCCGCAACGGAGCTGGCATCTGCTGCTGGGGTAGCCGCGGCGGCAGCTGTAGGTTCAACGCCGACCTGGCAGACTTGGAAGATGAGCTTCCACATTTGCTTGAGCTTCTCCTCCTGCTCTGATGTAAGGCTGCCGGGGCGACCGGGGGCTACTTCCGCAGTCATGATGGCGATGTCTTCGGGTGAGAGGTCCTGAGTGAGAGAGTAAGTTGTCTCGCCGGAATGGAGAGTGTATCGGTGGTAGGCCGTGTAGACAAGGCCGGCAGCAACGGCGACAAGGAGGAGGGCCGCGGCGGAACTGTGAAGTGGTCTTGTGCCGTGAGTGTGATTGTGAGTGTGAGAAGTATTCAGACTCAGGGGTCGTTGTTCAGGTAAGATTCTCCGAGTTGCTGGTTTGAGTGAGACAACCAACGATGAGGTAGTTGATTGCGTTCGTGTGATAAACGAACGAATACAACACCGAGACGTCAACGATGGACTTGAACTGGCACAGAGACTCTTTAGAGAGATGCAACGAAGGTGCCGGCGTGATACAGCCAGCGACGAGTGCATAGGTGAAGAGCGACGAATACCGAAAATGTGTCAAATCCGACACTTCTTGGCTGAGACCCAACAACGTTACTGGTACTCTAGCTATCCCGGTCTTGCCGTATCCAAGCCTCCAAGCCTGGAAGAGGTCGCAGCAATCCTGTGGCGCAGCAGTATGTACGTGCCAAGGTCCGAGGATTCTGCTCTGTATATAATTTTAATTATTTACTGAGAAAATGTTAAGGTAGTTGGAAAAGTTGGAAAACTGGGCAATTGTAGGAAGAGGTATTAACACGGAAGGCAAGACGATGCCAGCGGAAAGAGGATCGGATTGTGGGGTAGCACGACATGGCCTTTTCAGTTCCCGACAATGCAAAATTCTGCAGGAACACCGGGACACTTTCCCTCATCCACGGCACGGGCACTCGGCGCTTCAAGGACGCCGTCACCGCCATCGTGGAATTTTTCGAGTGGAAACAACTGGAGTTTGTGACCTTTCCGATTGCTCCGAACCTTAATCTGCATGAATAGGATCAATCCATCATCCCGCACAAGTCCCGTCTTGGCAGACGTGTTGCGTCGTGGCGCACGGATCTCTTTGATGGTTTATTGAATTTGGCGGGGTTTCCAACCTGGAAGCGCGTCTGGGCATCGCGTGCCCACCCCGGAAGTCGTGTCCGTTAAATATTGCCCCGCAGTGGATGTTTGGTTTGGTTACCAGGTTGGGTTGAATTGAAAAACACAAAACAAAACACCAAGTCAACATCAACAAAATACCCAACAGATAAAAACAGAATGTCTGAACGACGAGATAGACACCAGCGACAAAACTCCCAATCGCGTCCACGGTCTACCTCACGGTCGCGCCCCACAACACCTTTGCGACCCTCCTCGAGATCCTCTTTCCGCGACTTTGCCCGATCAAGCGTACAAGGCGACACGGCCTCATTCCCTCTTAATGCCTTTGAACCAGGGTTTGCTAAGCTATCGGACGACATGGCGGACCTCGAAGCCAACATGATGCACTTTCAGCTTATGCACGAGTCCTTGGCACGATTCAGCGAGAGCTTTGCTTCGTTTTTGTACGGCTTGAACATGAACGCCTTTTGTGTCGACTTTCCGGAAGGGCCAATGGCGGAGAGCTTTAAGAGAATGAAGGCCAAAGAGGAGGAAGAGAACCAGAGGATACAGTTGGGAGGGAGCGCGCCACAGGAACGGGTGACGGGAGGAGGCTTAGGCGGTGGTCTTGAAGGAGAGACTACATTTATGTGGGTATATGCAGGAAAATGAAGGCGCACGCGAGATGCTAATTTGCTGGATAGGACAACGGACATATCGTTTGTTGATAACCCGCCAACGTCAACAAAATCGAGAGCCAAATTCCAGACCCCTGCGCGAGCTGGTCGACAATCAAGAGTTCCACCACCAGCTGTAAGGGGAGCATCTTCGTCAACGCGAGGGGGCACTGCGGCTCGAGGGGGGAGAGGGGGCACTAGCACAGGAACGGGTACAGGAGGCGCGAGAGGCACCGGTATTGCAAGAGGTACAACTAGAGGCAGGGGTCTGAGATGAAGGTGATGGAAGGATGAGCAACCTTAAGATAGCCGACAGTAGCCTCAACGAATATGCTCACGGGCGGCAGTGATACCCAGCTTGTTGTCATGTGTCAACTACAGCTTTGTCTAGATAATCCCGGGCGCGCTTCAAACATTCTTCCTCGCCAGAGCTGACCCATGATCCGACCAAGACCACAGTCTTATTCTTGGACTTGAGTCCATTGATGATCTGGAGATTTGACTTGGGAAGGTCAAATACCTAGGGTTTGTGTCAGAATCATGAATAAATCATAGCGAATTCGTTTCATTCAACCTCGCTGAGAATCTTGATGACCCCCTTGTTGGCTTCACCTTCGCGTGCTTGAGCTGCGACGCAGAGCTCAACTGCCTCTTCACCGACCTCGGCGATGCCCTCGCGGTTCTTACTGGCGCCTGGTTTGACATGGCAATTCAGGAAAAGCGTAGCTGGGGACTTCTTTGTAGCTGCCGCATACCAGATAACCCGACTTGCAGACATTGTGGGTGAGGGTGATGGTGGGTTTGGCTGTTGAGGAGAAATCCGCAAATAACTGACCACTGAGAACAGGGGTCAGGGAGCTTACCCCTGCGAATCTGTGATGTCATTTGAAGCTATAGCGGATACAACGATACTGACCACCACCTCGTTAGCTGGATCATGGCAACCACCCCTCATGGCGGTAACAGTACGGGCTTATCACGTGCTGGGACGGTTTTTGTCCACCCAAATATCACCTTGGCAGGTAGTCTACCCAAAAGTGGTTTCATTCCCCTTGTCTGGTTGCCAAGATTCATCTAAAGAGATAGCTACATGAACAGGGCTCCGAATCAATTGACCTCACATCTCAACTCGGATCAATTCCCCCCACCATCTCCTCACGAGACACATACTATAGTACTGTAGTGTAGTACACAATGATCATTCCAACAATCACCCGCGCTCTGCGCACCTCTGCGCCTCGTCAGGTTCCCGCCGCTTTCAATGCTGCCCGCACCTTTCACAGCACCCGCCCCGCCTTCATCAAGGTAGGCGACCCGCTCCCGAACCTGGACGTCCTCCAGGAGGGAAGTCCCGGCAACAAGGTCAACCTCGCCGATGAAGCTTCGAAGCTCAACAAGATGATCATCCTCGGTGTTCCCGCCGCCTTCTCTCCTTCCTGCTCGGCCACGCACGTTCCCGGCTTCATCAAGCACCCAAAGACTCAGGACTACGACCAGGTCGCCGTCGTCTCCGTCAACGATGTATTCGTCATGAAGGCCTGGGGATCCGAGCTGGACCCCGCAGCTGACTTTGGTGTAAGTTTTGACAGTTTGTCATTTTTTATTTCCCCCAACCCAAACAGATTCATCACTGATGGCACAATAACTATCGCCGTGTGAGCGAAAGGCGGATGCTGATGACCAAAATACAAAGATTCGTTTTCTTGCCGATCCTGAGGGCAAGTTTACCAAGGCGATGGACATGGACTTTGTGAACGAGCCCATCTTTGGTGGGTTGCGGTCGAAGCGGTACTCGATTGTTGTTGAGGGTGGGAAAGTCAAGTCGATCAACGTCGAGCCTGACAACACAGGTACTAGCGTCTCGTTGGCTGAGCATGTCTTGGGACCTGCTTAAGGGGAAGGAAGGAAGGAAGAACAGATGATGTGCTGGATGGAATGAGGAGGGATGGTTAATGAACTATTGAAATTGAACAATAGTATCATTTCCATAAAATTCACAAAAGCATTTAGATGTGGTATTCGAATTTATGATTTCGTCTGACTTGACATTTAAATGAAGTATGAAGAATGTTATGACACGTGACACGAAGTAGCTGGCTAGCAGATATTGCTTCATTACGGTCGTGGATGGTACAATTATGCGATGGATATTTTTACTTCCATTGCATTACCGGAGGCGTCACAATCAATCTTCAACATCCCATCACCATACTTTGATGTTTGTCCTCCAGCCCTGCGAAGCGTCGTTCTGTTTTGTCATTGATTGGCCACACTTGCTGTTTCACCTACTTTCAACCCATTTCTTAAATTTTAAAACCCACCATTTCGGATCCATAAAGCTGGCCTCATCCAGATGAAACAAAACAACATCACGTAGGC
Organism: Cladorrhinum sp. PSN259; assembly: GCA_033725935.1. Taxonomy (NCBI): domain Eukaryota; kingdom Fungi; phylum Ascomycota; class Sordariomycetes; order Sordariales; family Podosporaceae; genus Cladorrhinum; species Cladorrhinum sp. PSN259. The sequence goes on from MU867120.1 coordinate 177,310, forward strand.
GGATGGGCATAAACAACCAATGGCGAGAGGTGCCTCATTCATTTCCGGCTAACTCAGATCAGTCGGATGACCGAGCGCTAGCCAATTGAATGGCTATTGACATGGTGGACAGTAGATAAGTTGGATCCAAAAATTCCAGACTTGAAAAAGATTTTCTAGAACACACAGAAGAAAAAATTGGTTGAATAGCAAATTTTTAAAAAAGAAATACGCTAGATGCAACATGATCATACATATCAAAAATAGAGGAGGACAGGCAACCAGCTACCCACCCAATTTGGTATATCCAAACCCTAATCAGTCTCTTCTTCTCCCTCCTTCTATTCATTCCCTTCCCTCTACTTTTTTACTCATTTTAGTCCCTTGATGACCCCCTCTCTGTTTAATCCCAATCCCTTCTTGATAAAAGAAAAAAAGAAAAAGAAAAAAAGTCCTTAGAGCATGGGCTTAAGGTTCTCAGAGACGTGGAAGGGAGCCTCAGTCTTGGCCTTGATCTCTTCAACGGTGACGCCGTCGGCGATCTCGATGAGGGTGAGACCGTGGGAAAAGTCGACGTCGAAGACACCCTATTGAAAATCATTAGTATACCTGAATAATTACTAAACAGAAAAGAATGGGGGAATTCAACATACCAACTCGGTAATGATTCTGCTAACGCAGGCCTTGCCGGTCAAGGGGAAAGCGCACTGCTTGACGATCTTGGGGTTGCCCTTCTTGTCGGTGTGCTCCATGGTAACAACGACTTTGGTGGCGCTGGGGTTGGAAACTAAGTCCATGGCACCGCCGAAGCCCTTGACCTTACCGGGCAACATCCAGTTGGCGAGATCACCGGCGGCAGAAACCTGCATGGCACCGAGAATGGTGAGGTTGATGCGGCCGGAACGGATCATGCCGAAGGACTCCTCTGAGCCGAAGACGGACGCGCCGGGCTTGAGGGTGACGGTCTCCTTTCCGGCATTGATGAGGTCGGCGTCCTCCTTGCCCTTGATGGGGTAAGGGCCGAGGCCGAGGATACCGTTCTCGGACTGGAGCATGACCTCGACGTCCTCGCCGACGAAACCGGGGGCAAGCATGGGCATGCCGATGCCGAGGTTGGCGTACATGCCGTTCTGGAACTCCTTGGCAGCGCGGCGGACGATGAGCTCGCGCTTGGCCTTGGTCTCGCCTGAGCCCAAGAGGGCAGAGTCCTTGGGAGAAGGAGGAGGAGAGTTGGGGTCGGGGGAGAAGGTGTACTTCTCAATGTTCTTCTCGGCGGTAGACTGGATGACGCGCTTGACGTAGATGCCGGGGAGGTGGACAGACTCGGGAGGGATCTCGCCGGGCTCGACGATGTGCTCGGCCTCGACGATGGTCATCTTGGCGTTGCGGCCCATGGCGCCGTTGAAGTTGTTTGCGGCGAGGCGGAACTGGCAGTTACCGAGACGGTCGGCCTTGTAGGCCTTGACGAAGGCATAATCGCCCGCGATAGAGTGCTCGAGGAGGTAAGACTTGCCGTTGAAGACCTTGACGTCCTTGGGGTAAGAGAACTGGGCGGGAGTGCCGTCGGGGTTGTTGCGGAGGGGGAGCTCGCCGGTCTGGACAACGGTTCCGAAGGCCGCGGGGGTGTAGAAGGCGGGGATTCCCTTGCCGCCGGCCGCGCAGCGCTCAGCTAGGGTGCCCTGCGGGGTGAGCTCGAGCTCGACCTCGCCGGTGAGATACATCTTCTCAAAGGTCTTGTTCTCGCCGATGTAGGAGGCCACCATCTTCTTGATCTGCTTGGTCTTGAGGAGCTTGCCAAGACCAGAGGTGTCGGTGCCGGCATTGTTGGAGACGGCGGTAAGACCGGTGAGGTCGGACCGGTTATGAACCTCGTTGATGAGGGTATCTGGGACACCGCAGAGACCGAAACCGCCGCAGAGGAGGGTCGAGTTGGGCTTCATGTCCTTGATGGCCTCAGCGGCCGAGGGATACACCTTGTTGATCTCGGCGCGGCGGGAGGTGACCGAGAAGGCCCGCGCAAAGAGGGCGGCGTGGTTCTGGCCATACTTGGAGTAGGCTCTGAGCGTCCTCATGCAGAGTGCTGCTGAAGGCATTGTGAAGGTGAGTTTTGTGAGGGTGAAGGTGAGAGGTGCGGGTATTCGAGGGTTAACGACACAGAGGGAGGGGGGGTTCAACCCGGCAATTAGATCAAGGACCTGAGAAGAAGGGAATTGGGGGGGGGGGGGGGTATCACAACAGAGGAAAATTGGAACTGAAAGAATACCAAAACACAGAGAAGAAGAAGGACGAATGCGAATCTATTTAGATTTTATTTTCCTCCCGTCAATGGCCGAGCGGCCGAGTGACCGATGGCTATGCCGTGATCCCTGTCCCGGCACGTCCCTTCGGCACAAGGTGCATCCACTCGGTTGCCGTTCCAAGTGCTTGCAGTCCCCGCGGATAATTGTTCAACAGCGGACCTCAATGGCTTAAACTTTTTGGCCCTGCCCCCTTCTTCAAGTTTCTCCTTTTTAGGTTGCATATGCTTCAAATTTTGGGCTTCAACGGTTCTGAACCATATTTTAGACTTTCGCTTTGCCCATTCTAAAACAGCTCGTTCACATATCCCAAGACCGAAAGTCGGCCGGCTTAAGTGGATTCCCCCGACCGATCCATGAGCCGGGGAAATCGTATACCCCACACTCCCGTGGACTTGAATGTGGAGAAGGGGAGCTCGTTGGAGGAGGCATTTAGTCAGCTGGACCGCCACCTCTTCGTGAACACCAAGGATATGTAAATGTTGACAGTTTCATGGCTAAACAGAAGAACTAATACATCGCTGGCTGATGAACAGACCATGCATACCCATACACTTAATTGCTGCTGCAACCATAAAAGCAGAAAGCCAAAAAAAAACATGCTCGAAAATGCCTATATATCCGCCTCCGTCCGACCGGGTGCCTCCAAACACCCCGTAAACCGTTTGAGAAACATGGAAGAAAAACGCCCTGTAGGCATGCAAGTAATGTATCCCCTTTCTCTCTATTGTTCTAAGCCGCTGCTTCCCCAAATCCCCTGCGGACTCCAGTCTCCCAGGTCCTCTTCCTGGTTTCTTAGGAGCCCTGCGTGCCCCTCTTGGTGATGGAGTCTGCGGGAGCCACCGCTCTGGGTTTGGCTCGGTGCTCTACCGCCGAGAGCTTGAACCACTGACCGCAGCAAGGGGAGTGGGATTGGTAAACTCAACGTTAAAGGTCCATTTTCCTGCAAAGCAACACTGTCAGCAAACCATGTTGGGCAATGCCAGACATAATGTAAAAATAAGTACTTACCCTCTGCCAGATTCTGAGCTGTGTCGTCCAATAGAATCACCCGTCTTTTGCTACAATACGATGTTTTGTCCATAATCTCGACCTTCAGCTTGGGATTGGCGAGCTCCTGCACGGGCTTCTCAAACATCTCGGATAATGACTCAACGGCCATCTCCAAATCCTTTTGGTTGTCCTCAAATATCTCTGTCAGGTTGTTTCTGGCCAGATAGAATGCAAAGGCGTACGTCCACATGAGGGTCCGTCGACAAGTCTGGAGGGCTTGGGATGCAGAGTTGAGATATTGGACCTCAATCCAAGACATGCCCGACTCCTTCTGTAGTTGTACCATTTTTTTCTCCGTTTTGAGGAACATCTCCTTGTCGAGGCGGGCAGACTGCTCGTGGTTGGCATATCGATTATAGTAGTGCAAGTAGCGCTCCAGCGATACACGGGACTTAGCCTGGGCATCCCGAGCGTCCGTTCCGCTCTTCTCTTCGAATCGGTTGCAGTTGTACCAGCTTGTACCATGCTCCGACCACAGACCCATGCACATCCAGCAAAACTCATGTTTGCACTTGCGACAGGTCATGTGGTTGCAACCTCCATTCTTTTCTATGGTGCTGTTGCATTTGGGACACTCCTTGGTATTCGCTGATATCCAATTGGCTGTCTCGGAATCGTCTGCGCACTTCTTGAGCCACTTCTTCACAAGGTCGCAAGGCGCCGGCTGGTGATCCTCATTCGGGCATCCAAAGCAAAATCGTTCGTTGCATAAGCAAGCAACGGTTGGAACTATGCGGTTGAGGTCTTTCTTCTTGATATTGCATTCGACGACGTTCTGGCAGTCGGGGGCTGGGCACCATTTCAGCGAGTCTCTGTCCTCCACGTATGTCCGGTTGAGCAACTTGTGGTACCTATCCGTCAAATCCTGCGTGACAAGCAGATCCAGAGAACGGGCATCAATGATCAGATTACAGTCGTTCGAAGGACACTGAATGCGTGCTGCCTCGCCGTCCTCGCAAATCTTTTGGGCTAGGTACTGACGGTAGCAATCCACGCAGTACCTGTGACCGCATTTGAGGGCAAAGGACTCAAGTCCCTCCTCGTCTTCACAGCAGATGTCGCAAGCAAATCCGGGAATAGCTTGTAATCTGGGCACTTGAGTGGGATGCTCGGAAAGACCGGCAGCCTCGAGGGTCTTGGATGGCCTGTCCATATAGTCCTCAATCAGACGCTCTTTGTTCCAGCGAAAGTGCCGGAGTAGAATGGCCGCTTCTTCTTTGGAGATGTCGAGGATCATATTGACGTCTTGTATTAAGTCATCTTGTTGCTTCTGGATGTCTTGGGGTTGGTAGACTTTGTAGTTGATGTCATAGGGCGCTTTTTTCTTTGCACCGAAATCCTGCTGAATATCGATATCCGGATCGGGCTCGTCATCGAAGTCGAAGTCTGAAGCATATTCGGTCAATTAGAGGGGAGTGCGATGCGGGAGACTATGGATGCACTGCTTACCATCGTCACCAGACATGTCATTATCGCTGTCATCGGGCATCATGTCCTCTTCACTAGAGACGTTGGACATGAACTCGTCGTCGGTTTCCATGTCGTTGGATGTGGTTGTCACGGGAGTTGGGGGTGCAGGCGGTTTGTCGGAGCCTGCTGAGGCGATGATCCTCTTGTTGGGTGCGGCCGTGGTTCCAGAGGAGGATATCGTCGCCTCAGCGGCTTTCCGCTTCCTGGTTAATGGGGGAATGGTTGCGGTCTTTTATTTTCTTTGGTGGCACAGTGTTTTGCAACGCCACCCAACAAGCTTATAGACGTGTACAGGACCAAAAGGTTATGTTGGTTGTAAAGCAAGTCAACAAGGGAGGCCGACCGCTACCGGGGGAGTGGTATGCTAAAAGTGGTAAAGTCGTGGCGGGGACGGTACCAGAGACTGGCTGCAAGTGTGACGTGCAGCTATGAGAGAAAGTAGCGGAAGAGATTCTTGTCTGCTCAGAACAGAGCAAAACTGTGAAAAGGTTTGCGGCCGGGAGGTTGTTGGAAATTCTTGAGTGATGACAAGAGGTCAGTGGTGGATGACTGACTGATTGATGGGAAGGTGCGATTCCGGTTCCAGGTTGCGGGAACTTGGAAGACCAGGCTCCAACGAGTCCCAGAAAGGGTTATGTAAGCCCAGATCATGCGGTGCCTGCGCCCAGAGCCAGATGATCCCAACCGCTTCTAACCACATTTGAATTGAAGCATGCCCGCCTTGCCTGCTCTCCTCGTGCACATTTGCATATCAACTTCTAATGCTCTCAGATGATTTTCTATAATAATACCTATAATACTTGACCACCATTCAATCCATTTTATGAACAGAGACATGCCTTTCACTTACTCATTTTTCTCATGCCTGCCCTCCAAAACTTGATTTTTGAGTTCCAGATCTGAGATTCGCCCCACTGATCTATCTTTTCAGCAGCGGCAAGGTTCCCGTCCTTTTTTTTGCCTCGTAACTGCACCGGAGTGCCGGGCTTGACGGGAGAGGGACATTAGCACCTTATTAGGTATCTGTATTATAATCCAATCGGCATCTCCGATGCACCCATTCCAGGTTCCGATTGCCACGTCCAGACTTCCTTGAAGCTTGTTACGGATGATGATGGTGGCTATTTTCAAGGCGATGACCAAAAGGGATTTTACTTGAACTGATATGCCCATACCAATAGCATGATAATAATACTTGTTCAGTTAGTTCATACTGGAACCTAGAAGTGGTTGTTTGACACCGTGGTTTGGATTTTGGATGGAGCTGGGAAAGGCGTGTACATAAGCCCGTGCAGGAGGCCCAGTTGGTTCTACTAGCTTGCAGCCACTGTGGGGGCAGTTCGGCAGCCTTATCCCAATTTTGGTGACATTCCATTTTCGCGATTGACCAGCAAAGACCATCACCCCCAGAAACACTGCGCGCAACGGATCTCTTGAGTGCTGGCAAGAAGCCAAAGTCCTCTAAATAGTGTTTGTCTTACACTCAAATTTAACCCTTACTGGAGAAATCTACAGCAATGGGCGACAACTCCTACAAAAGCACTGAAGCCGCGTCGCGTCGGCGGAGATGCGATGATGACGCGCATGGCGACCGGGATGACCGAAAGAGGAGGCATCGTGACGGGGATTCGAGCAACCAAAGTCGCAGAGATAGTTCCAGGGATAGGGAGAGAGAACGGGAGCGGGGAAAAGAAAGAGAGCATCGCCGCCGCTCCAGGTCACCGGATGCGAAAGCTCGACGATCACGATCCAGAGAAAAAGAGAAGCGAAGAGATAGGGACGAGCACAGAGATCGAAACCGAGGCAGCCGGAGGTCGAGGAGCCGAGAGAAACACAGCGGAAAGCGACGGTCGAGATCCCCAGATGCCCGCTCATCACGTCGCCAAAGAGACAACAACGCCCTTGTCAAACGTAACGGTCCGCTGCCATCACAGGATGACTCTTTTGCCGTCAGTAACGGAGATGAGCCCATGAAACCAGTAGAGAAGCCAAACTTTGGAAATTCAGGCACATTGGCCGCCGCATCCAACTCGGTTACCCAGGCCGACGGAACCACCATCACCTTGAAATACCATGAGCCTCCAGAGGCCCGAAAGGCATCGCCACGGGACGAGTGGAAACTATTCATTTTCAAGGGTCAAGATATTGTCGATACCATAGATCTCAATGCGCGAAGCTGTTGGCTGATCGGAAGAGAGGTGGCTGTTGTTGACCTCCCGGCGGAGCATCCCAGCATCAGCAAGCAACATGCCGTAATCCAGTTTCGGTACACCGAAAAGCGCAATGAGTTTGGCGATAAGATAGGCCGGGTTAAGCCGTATCTGATTGACTTGGAGAGCGCAAATGGTACCATGCTCAATGGTGAAAAGGTTCCCGAGAGCCGATACCTCGAGCTACGAAACAAGGACATGGTCCAGCTCGGCTCGAGCACCAGAGAGTATGTCCTCATGCTTGCGCCAAAGAAATAGGGCATGTATTTGGACATGGTCCGGTGTCGTCCTTGGCGAGAACGGCCACATTATGGTTTGCGCAAGATGCACTCCTCAGGTCACTCCAAGGGTTCCGCTGCCGTTGACAAAGTTAATAGCATCGAACTAGAGATTAGCGCAACCGTTGTCTATCACAATGCGCAAGGAGCGCGGATGTCGGGCGGCTTGGTCATTAGGATTGTCGTTGAACGGCCGGTTTACCCCTAGTGATATCTTAGAAAAGACGACTTGTAAAGATAAGCTCAACTCATACGGCCGCTTCTTTGACTGTCTCGAGGCGCATCTAGACACGGCCGAGATGACAACTTTGCCGGGCACTCGAGAATAGACTCCGCACCCTCGCTGTTGTTCCACATATTTTTTTTGACAGTAGCTCGACTAGACAAGGGCTGTTTGGTATGCTTAGAGTTTGCTCTCACAGGACAAAGAGCCTGCACCGCATGCTTGTCTGGGAAGGCAGGTGTTGTTGGCCACCAAATAGCGGGAGCTTATTATTCGCATATTAGCATCCTCCCGAGCATTAACTACGATGCGATGGAGCCCGAAATCTCGATCTCAGAAACAGAGGCTTCCTCAACATACTCGCTTGCTTTTCCCCGCTATCTAGACAATCCACAGTAACAGTTATTCTTGTTAGCTATCCACGCGGGCGCCATATTCACACTTTGAGCACCAGCGTCAATCTGTCCACTTATTCTGGTGATGAGGTTTGTCCCACCCTGATGTAACACCATGTGCACAACTTTGTCAGTCGCTCAAAAATTGCGGATATTCGAGGTTCAACGCTTAGGAGCATGAGAGATCCGACATCTCTCCCGCGGGAAGTGTTCCGTGCAACTGCCGACCGAGCGTGTGGCACTGACAGTTGTTGATGTCAGACAGTTCTGACGAATCATTTCACCGTTCCTTGCCATCTCCCGAAAAGGCTGTTCGGGCCCTCAGCCACGAACGGCGGCGTCCCGCCCTCACAAACATGGCAGGCAGCATTAGCAGGGGAGTCATAGAATGGCAAGTACGAAGAAACGTTGTTTTTGGTTTACTGCGTTTGTAAATTTGTTGGTGGTGGCCTTCTGAAACAACTCGACGCTACCCAAGAAACGTCTTTGAGGAGGGCTCAAATGACCAACCAGAAGTGGTCCTGTGACACCCCTTTTTGCGCAAACATGGCCTCCCTCACAATTGCCTTTTTTTCTGTTGATGGCATTTGAGCCTTGTGTTAAGGTCCGCTGATGGGTCCTAGTGGGCTGTCAGTCAGAGACTTATAGACTCTATTATGTCGCACCACTGTGCTACTTGGAATTTCTTTGAGAGGAAATACTTATTACAGTTCCTGGTTCGGTCACCACCATTTCCAAGTTGGTTCATTTCATATATGAGATCCAAGCAGGTCTCCCTATTTCCCTTTCTGCGCCTCTCCCGCTCCCTCCACACACCCCCAAACACATATTTTATTTCTGGAATGGTTGCCAACTAAAACCTATTTTTTTCTCTTTCGTTGCTGAGCTTGTGTTGGATATCATAGCAAGCATGGTCAGTATTTCTCGCACTTCTAATAGATCAGGGATTCCAAGCCCTTTCTTCACACGAAGGAATCCCTCCAGACTGCGGCACTTCCTATTACCTCCTCGACGGGTAAGATGACTGTTTTGGTCTCCTGCAAGCGCACTCGGACCGGGCCTGTCACAGAACCCTGCCGGGCTCTCATTGTGAACATGTAACTGATAGCCCACAGCAGAGCACCATCGAAGGGACGATCAATAAGAACCCTTCTCGGTACGAACTCACGACGGTCTACACCCACCCTGAAGCCAAAGCAGACATCGTCCTTGTCCACGGCCTCAACGGCGATCCTCTAAAAACATGGACCTCACTCAAAAACGGCGTTTACTGGCCTACCGACCTCCTTCCTGCCGCACTTAAAAATGAGCACGCCAACATCTTGGTGTACGGCTACAACGCTGACGTTTATTCGACGAGGAAAGATCGTTCTCCATCAGATAACTTCATTCATCAGCATGCTCAGTCCCTCATCACCTCATTGACTCACCACCGCAAATCATGCGGTACCGACCGGCTACCCCTGATGTGGGTCGCTCACTCCTTGGGCGGAATTCTGGTCAAACGAGCTTTACTCTACTCCAACGACGTCAGAGCTCATCATCAGGAAGACTTTCGGTCGATATTCGTATCGACTTATGGGATAATCTTCCTCGGAACACCGCATAACGGTTCCGACATTGCCATATGGGGCCGCGTCTTACAACTCATGTCTGACATTACCATCCCGCGTAAGCTATTCGAGACTCAACCGACGCTGTTGAGAGCTCTGAAGAAGGATAATGAGACGCTGCAAGGAATTAACTCGCATTTTTTGGACATTTATCAAAGGTTCAGAATACACATGGTTCATGAGAACCATCGAACAGATGTGAGGGGCAGTAAGATTCTTGTTGTGGATGCTGCAAGCGCCGGGCCTCAGTTGCCTGGTGTTACGTATTATGGCATTGAGGCTAGTCATTCTGGAATGTGTAAGTTTGACAGCGAAAGTGCGCCGGGCTGGGTGAATGTCAGTACGGCGATCAGAGAGTGGGTTGGTGATGGAGGAAACGTTATCCCGATTAGGTGGGAGGTAGAGGAGGAGGATCGAAGGACGAGGGCGAATTTGGAGAACTTTGAGAGGCGAAGAGGTTATGTGAGTAAATTCTGTCGCCGGGAGATGACGATGAGTGCTAATTTTGCTGTGACAGGAGATTGCGATCGCCTCGAATACTCATCAGCAAGCTATTGGTAGGTTCATCCCTCATCAAGCGTCGTCGGTTGGGAATCGCTGTTATCATCACTGCATTTGTTCGGCTCAGAGCAGTCAGGCGTCTGTCGAGCAAAAAGAAGAAAAAGGGGAAGAGGCGAAAAATGTGGCGGATTGAGAGTTAATGAGGAACAAGGGCTGATTTTATTTCTTTTGCTTTTTAGTAGAAGAGAGCAGTAATGCAATTTCTGTATCCCGTCAGAGGTCGGTCGTCGGACCGGCAATGATAGCCTCCGCTTCGGCGCCTTCACTGCTCATCGAGTCTGTGGCCTCAAGTCAAGGACCACCAGAACAAGAGCCAGGCGCGGCAGCCATCCCAGCTGGGCTCATCAAATCCAGGCAAGATTACGATCAACAACCTCTTTTCATCCATCCGGAACCTTTCCGACCAAACTCATTCTTTATGGGCCGCGAGGATGAACTGCGAGGTCTCCATGAAATGCTCATGGATCGCAAGCGCAGGTCAGAAGGCACATCCGCTGTCCTGATCCAATGTCTGCCTGGAGGGGGCAAGACCCATCTTGCTCGACAATATGTCTTCCAACACATGGACGATTACCCGGGCGGTGTTTACTGGGTACGAGCCAAATCCAAACCCGAGATGGAATACTGGTTCTGGCGTATCGCCAAGAACGAAGCTCTCCGCGATGTCTTTCCTGAACAACCTCGCGACCTCAACTGCGAGGATGACAAACCTCACAACCCACAGAAGATAGTCCAGACCGTTCGGAGGTGGCTAAACACCCAGTCAGACTGGCTGATTGTCTTTGATGGCGTGCAATTCGATACACCCGGTCTAGCAGAGTTTATCCCCGACGCGAGGAACACGTCAATGATTTACACTTCTACCGAAAGAGCAGTCACCGGTGATCCGCGCTTTGACAACCCCCGCGTCATGGAACTAGGCTTGCTTACACCTACCCAAGCCACCGAACTCTTACTCCTCGAAATGGATAAAAAGCTCCCCTGGTCACAAGATGACAGAGCAAAAGCACTCGCCCTAGTCCAACTCATGGGTCGGCTGCCTCTCATGATTCACGTTGCTGCGCAGCATCTCAAGGCCACGCGAGAGCCATTATCGCGATACCTAGCTTCATACAGGACCAGACCAAAAGCCGGCAGTTTACTCGCCTACAAAGCCGTCCGTGACCAGTTGGAAACCCGCGGCGAGACAGCAGCACTGAATTTAATCTCTCTGCTAGTGTTCTTTGACCAGCACGTTCCCGTGGAAATGTTATCTCTCGGAATACCAGCGCTGGATAAGATTACGCCCGTCAAAACGAAAGACGCAGCGCACCGCAAAACGACACTGAATAATACCTTGACGGTTTTAATCGCTTTTGCGTTGGTCGAAAGGACGGAAAGCGACGAAGAACCGAATTACTCTGGATTAGCCGGTTCAGGCGGCGGCGGCACCTCCTCGCACAGTGTCAGTACGAGGCACAGTTTTGACCACCAGTACAGGCGGTACATTGACTTGCTGCGGATACACAGCGTCGTCCAGGCGTTTTTTATAGATACCCTCCATCAGACGCGGCAGATACCGTTTTGGTTGGAACGGGCCACGGCTATTTGGTGTAGGAGCTTTGATGAGGCTGAGAGGAGAACCGAGGACTCGGGCGGCTGTGTGGGGTTGCCAGATGATTATAGACGGTATGCTATTCACGGAGAGAAGCTGCTGGGGAATATGAAGAGGTTTGAGAGGAGGTATCGTGGTGGTGGTTTGGGAAAGGTGAGGGGGATGTTGGAGGAGAGATTGGGGAGGATTGAGACGAGGGTTGAGGAGCTGGGTCTTGTTGAGGACGAGGATGAAGTTGGGAGGAGTAGCTTGTTTGATCGGGTTCCCAGATATTCTCCGGGCGGTGGTGGTGGAAGCTCGACTAGTCAAAGCGATGAGAGTGGTACTTGTGGAAGGGGAAGTCAGAACAGCTGGGAGGCGGACTTGATGACCCCTGGTGTTGAGGATGTGAAAGGGGCGACGAATTTCCCGTGGGAGGGAACGCCATATCCTAGTACTCCCGGGGGGCTGGGTTTGATGCCGCCTTTGCCGGTGTTGCCGGTGGATGATGACCAGGAGACGGTGGTTCCTGATAATGCGGTAGCAGGTCCTACCAAACCAGTTGCGATCGGACCTCAGGGGCAATATTTCGATGGTTGGGCCGCACCGTTTGTTCCACGGGACCTGCCTGCGGTGAGGCCCAGCTTGAGAACCGATCGCGGACGGGTAGGGTCCTGGAGAGATAAGACAGTTAGCGATCCTCGGGTTGCCCTCAGCCAGGAGGTTGCAGTTGGGTCACTTTCTCCGCGAAAGGCGGAATCGGAGTCGATCATGTTACCCATCGCAAAGAAGAAAATCACAGCCAGGAGCGATGCGGAGCTCGAGTTGAACAAGATCAAGATCGCATCTCCTACAACCCCGTTACTGGGTGCTTCTGTTCTGTCACAGCCACAACAGGTTCCGGAGCCTCAGCCGGAAACATGGGGAGGATGGACCATCTCGACACTCCAAAGACTCAAGAACATGCTTCTCCCCTCCGCGAGAGATAATGCCGACCAGTCCACTCAACTCGATGAGGATATCCTCCCACCTTCTGCTGCTCCCTCGCCAATCTTCCGTGGAAGCCGCTCAGCACAGTCGAGCCCCGACCAGTCCCCAATCCCCGCGATACGCCGATGGGAAACAAACGTCTTCCAAGATCCCAACCTACTCCGCGTGGATTACTCCTCAGACCCAATGTCTCAATCCTTTCCATCCCTCAGTAACAACAACTCTCGGCAAACCTCTTCAAGAAGTGCACCAACCCGCACAACCCTCCCAGGTACTTCCTCACCTTTACGTCCGCTATCGTACCCCGACACAACAGACTCACAGTGGGATCAATACTCGACCTCCTTTCCGCCTATCACTACAGCTAAACCTCCTTCCCAAAACACTAGTACTGCCCGTTGGCGAGGCACCGGCATCTCATCCCGCGGAATAAACGTAGGCAGGACCAGACGCGGTAATCATCAAACACCACCATCATTGTTCGATTCTTCTTCTTCCCCTCCTCCTCTTCACTCTCGATTCTCGGCTTCACCTCCTATTAGCTCTTACTCGAGCACGGGAACACAAACCTCCAAACGCGGTACGCGGAGCCGAAGCCGGTCTACTCATTCACCGGTTCAGAACCGTGGTGCCAGTGCTGGGTTCCGTCCTCCTGGAAAGGCTTATGTCGGGGGTGAGCCAGGTAATAGTACATGGACTCCGAGGTTGAAAAGTATGGATACGGTATCGGCGGGTATCAGACTTGATGATGGGACGATCATTGAGTTTGGGAGTACTAGTAGGGGGGCAAGTGAGGAGGGATCATCTGTCGTAGATCTTCAGGGAGGGGGAGGAGGGGGGCTGTTCAGTGATGATTGGGATGGTGGTGTGAGGAGGAGGAGCGCGCCCGAGGTTGCTGTTCGAGGAGGAGGAGGAGGAGTGGGGTGGGTTGACGGAGGAGATCAGGAGGACGATGATGATGGCACGGGTCTGGGGATTATGTGATGATTTCTTTTGTTTCCAGTTCATTTCTTTTTCTCGTTTTACTTGTTCAAGTTCAGGGGTTTGCTTACATACATGGTTACATTTACATTGTTTGGAGTATTTCAGTTCATAATAGATCGCATCATGGAGGAGTTGATAGCATTTTTTTTTTAGAAACATGTCTCAGCATATTCATTCATTTTATCATCATCATCATCAATAAATTCGATATTTTTAAAAGCAAAAAAGTGGACCATGTGCGTTATTTTAATCATCAACAGTGTATATGTCCTGTTATTTCCAATTGCGACTCAAAAAGAGGGTATCTGTTATGTATACTAATAAAAATCATGATAATAAAGGAAAATCGCAAAAGAAAACCCAAATCAACGCTCGCTAAATGTTTCTTTTTCAAGCACTCTTCACGCCTTTACCCTCTTCACTCTCATCCTTGGAGTGCAAGCTCCCGCCCCGACCCTGAATATGAGAAACAGTGGGCTCAACAGTAGTGGTATCATCCTCAATCTCCTCTGGAAGAGTCAAGTTGAGAACCATGCAAATAATAGCAGTGATGAAGAAGCCAGTCTCCATGATGAGGGAGATGGCGTCCAGGAAACCCTGAAGGCCCTTGTTGTCACCCTTGTAGGTGAAAACATGGTCAAAGTAATTGGGCACCAAAGTGGCGGCATACCCGAGCGCAAGACCAGCAGTCAAAATGAAGCGGTTTCTCCTGTTGAAGACCATGCCCTTGGTGATGATGGCCATACCGGAGACAGCAACAGCGGTGAAGAGGAAGGTAGTCATGCCGCCGAGAACGGGAGAAGGGATGGCGACGAGAGAGGCAGCGAACTTGGCAAAGACACCCATGATGACGAGGAACAAGCAGCAGCAGTAACCAGCCGAGCGGTTAGCGCAGCGGGTCAGAGCAATGACGCCGTTGTTCTGAGCGAAAGTGGTCACGGGGGTGATGGTGCAGAGGGCGGCCAACATGCCATTGATACCGTCAGCAAGGACACCGCCCTGAATTCTGCTCTCGTAGACCTTGCCCTGGACCTCGAGGCGAGAGACATCGCAGGTGGCGGTGATATCGCCAATGGCCTCGCAAGCGCAAATGATGAAGACGGCCATAAGAGGCAAGACCAGAGGGCCGTAAAGTGACAGCTTGAATGTCTTGACCCAGATGAACGAGGCAACAGGGGCAGTGTCGATACCAGCGCGGTTGAAGTAGCCAGTAGCGGCAGCAATGATGCAACCGACGAGGAGGCCGATGACGACGCTCGTGGACTTCATGATGGGAGATCCGAAACGCTCGCAAAGTATGATGGTGAGAAAGACGGCGAGACCGAGGCCGAGATACTCGGGAGAACCCCATGGAAGGGCGTGGGGAGCGGTAATATCGGGGCAGAGCTTGAAGAACTCGGAAGGATTGGCCTCGGAGCAGAGACCGGAGCCACCAGCCCAGTTCTTGAATCCAGACTCGATCAGATGAATACCAATGAGCATGACGGTAGGGCCGGTGACTATTGGGGGGAAGATGCGGAGCATGATCTTTGGTGGCATGAACGAGAGAGCGATTTCCAGCAGGGCGCAGAGGGCGGCAGTTCCGAGGACGGCGCCGTAAGCATCCGGACACGGGAGCTTGGCACCTTTCTCATCCACGGGGCAGAAGCCGTTGGCGTACATTTGCGCGAAAGCTCCTTGTGCGACAGGAATAATGGCGAACGAGATACCAACGACGGAGATCAGACCGGTCCCAATGTAGTAAGGGGTTCCCAGGATGCGGAAGCGAGTGATCTGAATAGCTGAGAGAAGACCGGAAACGATGAGAGCGGTGGAGACGAGATACTGGGTGTGTTCGGCGGTGAGGTTGACGCCGCCGGCGCCAGCCATGATTAGTGGTGGCGTGATGATACCAGCCAACATGGCGAGCGAGTGCTGGAAGCCGAGAATGAGAGCCAGAACAACTGGCATCTTGTCATTCAGACCGAAGAATGGAGGGGCCCTGTCGGACTTGGCCATGAAGGGGAGGTTGGGTTTGAAGAGGAAGGCATAGTCGTAGTCGCCGATGAGGCCGTCTTTGGTGGTGAAGGTCTTTCGGATTGAGTTGAGACGGTCACCAAAGGTCTTCTTGGGGGTCTGACCCGGGACGATGACGGAGGGGCCCTCTTCATCCATTGTGATGGTGGTGATGTCGGAGTCGGGGGTTGGAGCCGGAGATGTGGGGACCGGGGCGGATGGACTCCAAGTCTCAAAGTCAGAATGAAGAGAGGGCTCGATGATCGACACAGACTTCCAATCCGTCTCGATGCCGGCAGACGTCGTGAACTTTAAATGTTGTTGGAAAGAGACTTTGCCAAGCGAAGGGAGTCGGGGTCTTATCGTCTCTGGGCCCACTGCGTACAAGATCCGGAGACCAAGGCCTGTGGAGGTGTGGAACCAGAGCCATGCCACGCCGGTGCAGTCGAAAAGCGGTTAGGATGTGCACTCAGAGGCGACCCCAGGCTCCCCAAAAGCTACCCAAAGCTCCCCAAGAGCGCTCTCCAGGAGCTGCAAGATGCACTTCCTGAGCTGCATCCTGGCTCGATTCGGAAAGGAGCGGTGATAACCGACCAACCCATTCGCTCGGAGCCGGTCTTGGGAACTCGGGGGCCGCTTCTCGACCCGTCTTTGAGAGTTTGTGTTTGGCAGACGGGAAGCTGGTGTTGACTGTGCCTGTCTGTCTCTCCCCCGGGATGGTGCGGGGATGTGGTCGCGGGGCCTTCGGCGGATCCCTCCCCCCTCCTGCTTCAACTCCCTCCACCCCACACGCATGTCTCCTCCAACCTCGCCCCATTCCCGGCTGTTATCCCATTCAAACACACACATATTTTTCGCTCATGTCTGTGGCGGTTTAGTGTAGGAATTAGTGTAGTCGAAGGCAATTGAGCATGATGCCAATATTGAATGCCTATTGAAATCTCTTCCAGCCACCTGAACCCGGTGACGCCTGTTGCGCGCCGCTGACGGACCCCATCCCGTTCGGTATCTGATACGCCCGTATATCATGTCCATTCTCGGGCAATTCCCACGTGCATTTGGTGTGCGGTGAAATCAGTCGTTTTGAAATGGTGTTGTTGATCATCTGAAGTCAGGCAATCCCTCAAATCCTGTAGGTAGCTTCTCCAACTTCTCCAAACGTGGGGGTCAGGTTGGCCACTGGTGTCCATCCCCTCAGTTACCCGTCTGCGGCTGCCCGAATGAGCCATGGGGATTCCGGATCGGATGTCAATCAGAATTTCCAAGAGAGAACCAATAAAGCAATGAGAAAGCAATCTCAATTTGCCAGTTGCTCAAAATCTTGCCATTGAAACACTCCATTCGCAGAGAAAGAGGGAAGTGCGATTGGCCCGAGATAAAAGTTTTAGCGTCTGATAACTGTCCGTGTTCGCTGCGTCAGAGGCGTTCGTCAGGAGCTCGCAAGCACAGATAACGCTAGTCCGCAGATGTCGACTGCTTCCCCACTTCCACGCGGGCTGGGCGCCAGGTGCCATCTGGGCTGAAGAGCACCTTTTGATGTGGGAGGCGCTCCCGTCGGCGCCCGCCGAACGAAAGGAGGCTTGGCAAAGTCTTGTTTTCGTGCGACCCTGATGAGAAATCTTCCATCACGTCGTTAAAAAAAAATTCTTAAAAATGCGCGATGAATGTCTTTTTCTGTTTTTTTTTCGGAGATATCAACAAGCGAGTGGAGCCATCTCAGACCTATCCTCGGCCAAGTCGGTACCGTAGACGTCAACGACAGACGGTTGCCAAGTAGCGGGGAGTCGTTTTCATTATGTCAACAAATCATTTAAGGCGGATAGCTTATTTTGAGCTCTATTCTTGTTTTTGTGGAATCAGATCTCGAGAATGATATCGAGAAATAACAAACAATGGTCATGCCAAGACGGAAACGTCTCCGCTGTTCTCCATACCGGTTCAACGGTTAAAAAGCGCGTACCTTAATGAGTGGATTTCATATCCGCATGTGATAATGTGAAGTTGAGAAAAGGGGTTTGTTTACTTGTCTCAGTCAAAGGCCGACGAAGGATTCGGATTTTTATAATGAGAAATGAAAAAAAAGATGGTATAAACAGTCTGGCTCTTAGTTAGAAATCGAGTCTGATGTATAATTGAAAATGAGGCCGGCTAGATAGCCGCTCAACTGAACAAGTCCCGCACAGTCTGTCAATCATCTCCCAACCCGCCTCTCACCGTACGAGAGCACCGAGTGCAGATGATACACATCGCCTTCGAATGAGAATACCGATTTCGGGATTGAAACATGAGAAAATTAGATTCGACCGACTTTCATAAACAGAAAAGACAAATTTAGAGTAAAATATAGATCCACACTCCAAAACCATTCAGAGGGGCCTCAACACCGGGCCACCCGCCGATCAAGCCACATCAATGGCTTATATTTCCGACCGCAAAAACGGCTTGAAGCGAACATCAGACACACACAAATGCTCATCCGTAAGACTCTGTACAACATCTTGCCACTTGGCAGTCTTTCTGGCAGATAACTTGAATCTTGGTAGAATCTCACCCAGTTCAGGATTTGTACACAAGTACCAAAGTTGCTTTTTTGCTGTTTGATTCACTCTGAGGTAATTTTTTTGACGACCTACAGGTCGATCCAACTTTTGCAGCAACCTCAGGTACGGCTGAAAGGAAGCAGAGTAATACTAGTACTTGTGTCGGTAGTAAATCGCTATATGAATTCAAGTTCCTTCCCGACTTTTCCTCTTTTCAAACCATCACAAAAACACAAACTCACATCATTCCTTTCCAAAGCGCCAGTCGCACCACTCACACTCATTTCCCTGAGATATTCTATCTGGTATAGAATCTCATTTAGTTTTTAGCCTTCACACTCTTTACATAAAGCTTACAACCTTCATCACACTCCTTCAACTCACAATTCCCTCTCAACTAAAATGGTCAACAAGCAACTCCTACTCCTCTCAATATCAACCCTCTCAGCCGTCCATGTATCCGCATCGCCCCTCGTCCGTCCAATTGCAACCCCTTCGACCCCTTCAATACCCGATGGAGCCGGAGCCGCTTCAACTCCCAGTGTTGCTGCTGCCACCCCCGCCTCTGGCGATTCTGCGAACGCGCCAGCCACGACGGCCACCCCAGCCGTCTCTTCCGGAGCTGATGGAGCAGCTGTTACCCCCTCTGCCGCCTCAGATTCCGCTTCCGCTGCGGCAGCAGTAGGAGGTGGTAATCAAGCGGACAAATTAGGTGGGGTGATTGGCGTCGTAGATGCGCTGGTCTCGCAGGTTTTGGAGTTGGTCGGGAATGGAGGTGCTGCGGGTGCTACGGGCGCAGGAGGAGCAGAAGGGGGCGCGTTGACGATTACGGCTACCAAGACTGAGACTGTCCCTGCGGCGGGTGCTAGTGGTGCTGCGGGAGCGGAAGTTGTGGGTGCGGGTGCAGGAGCGGAGTCTACGACAACTTCAGCAGCTGCGGGAGCCGAGAGTACGGGCGCTGCTGGTGCGGAAGGCGAGGGCCCAAATGGAGGTGTGGGTGTGCAGGTTTTGTCTTCGTCTGCCGGTGCCGACCTAGCAGCCACGCCTGCGACTGGGGTGGGGACTAGTAGTGCTGCGGACCCGGCTGCTACTCCCGCTGCTGGGACTGAAGCTGGGCCCGCGACGAGTGCTGCTGCAGATCCGGCAGTCACACCTTCGGCCGGTGCTGAAGCCGGGGTGGCTACGGGCGGTGCTGCCGGCCAGGAAGGTGTTGCGACACCTGGCGTGGAGGGTGCAGCTACTTCTACAGCTTCCACCTCGACTCCTGCCGCCGAGTCTGGAGCTGCAGAGGCCAGTGCCACGGCAAGCGGCGCCGAGGGAGCTGTCGCATCTGAGACTGCGGCTGGAGCTGCGGCTTCTGCAACTGGCAGCGGCAACGCAGCGGTCATTTCAGGCGAAAAGGCTGATGGCGGGTCTGTTGTGATCATCATTGCTAATAAGGGGTGAGTCGCAGTTTGGATTGAATCATGACTGGATATGATTGCTGACTCGGTTTTGTCTTTGGAAACAGAAACTAAATAGTGTCTACGGATTGTTAAAGTTTCGAAAAAGAAAAATCATATGATGAATGAGCTTGATGGAGCTTCATGAGTGACGGAGTTGATGGAATTTGATTTCGATATTTATTAGCGGCATGACGCTGGAGGTTAGCAAACTGCAACATATAGTTTGAGGACTGAGCCAATAGAGTAATAGAGTAATGGAACAATCTTTCTAAACTTTCAAGTCTCATTGTTAGCTGACTTTCCCTCCACGCTGGCATGACAAAGGGTGGCCTCCCATCCCCTGTTTTAGAGTTCAAGACATCATCACCCAGTCCGCGTGGCAGTCTGGTCAACAGAGGGAATATCGGCTCTTCACCACGATGCTGTGGATATCTTTTGAGTGTCCCCAAGTTCGATGTTGTTTTCGAGACCTTCTTGACCAGGAAATGGAGAACTCTAGAACTGCCGAGCTCGCATTTCTTGGAATAGAGGTTGTAGTACATGGAGGAGCATGCAGGTGTGCATGTTGGCGTTTCTGTTTCTCACGATGCCCTGGTCCCGCCAGTTCCGACACCCTCTCCACTCGCCTTGGAGGGGGAAAAGGGCATCGAGTCCCGACCAACTGGAAATGTTCCGAACAACAAAAAAGCAGATCCCGGTCGATTTCTGCATGTGTGATTCTCACTTGTCTCACTGCATGCGTGACAGGGACACAATCTGCACGTGGGATTATGTGATACTGACAAGGTAAGGATGACAAGGGAGAGGGGAGAAGAGAGGCTGCACCCCTGTGGCGTGCTTGTTGCGTCCGAGGCCAGTATGATTGCAAGCAAACCTGGAATGTTCCAGGTCGTCCCGGCCGGTTGTTCCTTGCATACATACCTACCATACCCAGGCACCGTGGTACGCATCCCGAAAACCAGCTTATATCAGCCACGATTCATACCTTTTCTGGATAATTCATTTCCCCCCCTTTTCTCATTCTGTTATCTTTCATGATGCCCCGAAGACGGGAGATCCCAATATGTGGCGATGAATATCACTAATAATCGGGCTGACAGCAGCCTGAAGACCGATGATGGCCGTTGTGGTTGTTGGAGACGGGTAAGGACCGGGGTGTGTTGGGGTCAATAGTGGGTCGAACTGGGGGTCATCGAGGTTTCCTATCCGGTGAGCCGGGGTTGTTTGATGTCCACTCCGACATCGACCTCATCCAAACGCAGGTCGAACACGACGTCGTCTCCTTCACACATCTGGATGGTGTCACCAATTCAATGAGCCCACCAAAGCCCGGAAGGTACGTCAGTGCAGCCCGCAGTTACAATATCGGACTTCTACAGACAGACAACACCACCACGGCTGCAGTCAGTCGAGCCTGCATTCTGCATTTGCAACGTCGCGTGCCCGCTGTCCGCTCACACCAATCAATCCTACATGGCACTCACATGAAGAAAGGAGTTCGCACTGCTTGGTAAATTGATGCAGGACACCGAGGTTCAATTTACCAAGAAGCACCTATCAAAATAAAACGCTGCAATCTCCATTACACATCCCGCTTGCAACAAGGGCCTCTTATCATCTCCAGGGCTCCCCGGTCCCAATGCCCAGACCCGAGTGATCGCCTTATCAGCTAGCGTCATGCACGCCGTTGTTAGCGGCTCAGGGCATCCTCTCCTTTGGGCTCCCTGAGATTTCCTGGGGACTGGGACACGCCTATTCCCTATTGGGAGAAAGTCACGAAAAGTTACACCACAGCCATTTGTACTGTACACTCCTCCTACGATGCTGCACCACTATCACTTATTCAGGGAGCCGGGGAGATGTATTCTTCCGGATATCTGATGCGACCCTTGCGTACCTTTGGGGGTTAAGGACAGCACTCGACAAGACACTCGAGATTGCTTGTATACCATCGATTGTCCAAAACGGCAACAGCGAGCGAGATGTGCGTTTCATATCACAGTCTGGACACTCGCATTCAATGGTCCCACATGCAAATGTGTGCGCAATTTCAGGGCTTGCCTTAGCAGACAGATAACCCCCCCCCCCCCCCGCAATCCCAACACGCCTACCATCCGATGTTTTGGACCAAGACTGGACGAGACTCTCTCAAGGGAACATGAGGGGACCTCCCTTGTGTAGATCCCGGATGATCTTGCCCTCTTCAGTTCATACTCAGACTATCTTTAATTTTTCGCTGGGAACCTTCTCGTCTTGGGTTTGCCCAACTACTGTCCATCATCACTTTGTCATTCTTTTCTCTCCTTGACTTCCAAGACCCTCGACTACCCGTGGATGGCCGACAAGATTGAAGCGTTGCAGACTCGGCTGAGTTCAGAGATGCAGCACACCTGAATAGGCGAAGCGGGAAACAGACGAGCGTCAGCAGAATAAAGGCACGAGAACCGCCACCCAAAGAAGAAATAAGCAAACAATTTCTCTATTCTCGTGATCGGGCCTTTTACCGCCATTGTTTTCTCTCCACTATGCTCTCAGCTATTGCTGCACGATTTTCGTGAATACCCGGTGTGTAAGTCTGTGCCCCAAAGTATAGGTTCCCGCGCGCACAATTTACTTGGGTTTCATGCATCGTATCCATCTTCATCGTAACCCTCAATAATAACAGGCGTATCATATAGAACCATCTCCTGCCAAAGTAGGAACCACCCGTTCGTCACCGAGACGAGACAGCGCCTTTCTTAACTGTCGACCGGTCCGACGATTCTCCTATTACGGGTTCTCCTCAGACGTCCTACGACCACGCCGTGTTCTCGCGCCCTGCGCCGTTGTCTGACATTTTACGGGTACGGCAGTTGAGCAAAAACATCTTCACCTTCATCGGCCCCCCTGCACCAACGGTCCGGTCCGTCATCCATCTTGTTAGAGTTGTTTGTCGGTGCCGCAGCCAGTTGATAAACTCATCAGCAAGCTACATATCAACCCACGTGCTACTATTATACCACTTATACTCTCTACAATAATCGTCCCAGTTATTGTTCAACCCGCCACAGCCTGATACTCGATAGCCTCGTTGAGGGCGAATAACAACAGCAAACATGTCCGGACGAAGCGCCATTGTGCGCAAGAAGATTACAGAGACAAAGACAAGCGAAAGGCAAGGAGCTGGTAGAGGACGCGCCAAATCCACGGGGAGTTCAGATAATGCCACGATAAGTGACTTTCCAATGGGCTATATGCCTGCGATACGGCAGGAGAGGGACATCACGGGGGTGGCGACAACGAATGCACGATTCCTCAAATTCTCTGAGCACCCTCGAGAGGATGAGAGGTATCCATATCGTCAAGGAAGCGGTGGCAGCCAGAGCGGATCTAGTGTGGACGGACGAAGAGATGGGGTGGGAATATCGAGCCACAACAGACCGCTAGATGATTTCGCATACGCTCGTGCTAGGAGACCTGTCATTAAAACCGAGGATGTATCTGGTATTGAGAAATCAGGGTTGCGAAACAAACTTGACAAGAAGAGCGACGAGGTTCGAAAGGGGCTGGTCAAGGCTTTGACATGGGGAAAGAAGGATAAAAAGGGCAATGCAGATAAGGCCCTTGACCTCAGGCCTCATTCAGCTGCAACTGTGCGCCCGAACGGCGATCCGAACGATGGCTACGAAGCCGATATTTCGCCCACCCAGTATCAAAACCCACACCCAGGGGTTCCCTGGGATGACACTGGCATGCTTTCGCCGCCACCCTCGGCCAAGCTGCCTTCTGTTCCTGGAGCAGCAACCGCACCCTTTATCAAACGATGGATCGGTGCTGGAAGAGCACCTCAACGATGGAACAAGTTGCGAAAGGACCCGGAACTGTGGGATCCAAATGGTGATGTTCTGGTCTTTTTTGGGCAAAAGGGACAATCTCCACGACCGGCTCCGTCCTTCCGGCTGTCCTCGCACGTTATCGAGGCCACGGAATCTCGGGTTCTCATTACGCTACTGCGTGAAGGATCGACCGAGGAGGACATTAACTTGCCACCGTCCCCTGTTGGCGCACCGCCCATGCTACAAAGGGGTCCTTATGGGCAACGTCTTGCGCCGGGAGGCTACGGTCGGGGTGGGCAACCGACCCCTCCAGTATCCGAAGACTCTAATCACTGGGAAATGGATGGACAAATATCATACGAGATGTACTTCCCCACTCCACAACATCTGAACAGGAATGACCAGCTGCGACACCACATTACCACCCGAAATGTGTTCGCTATGCTGTATCATGCTTCCATGGTCGGGCTATCGCTTTACCAAGGTTTATCTGATCTTCAGGCAAGACTGGAATCTTACATGCCGCCCGAGGCTGACAATGTGGGAACTATTCTCAACTACATCTCCGCTCGAGGGATTGATGACGTTCGTAATGATCCAGAGACGGCTGTGAGTCTCCTGGCATGGAGCGAAGGCAGCGAGGTCAGATGGGAAGAGGGCTGGCGGGAGAGCTTCCTCCACTGCGCAGGCATGTATCCCCGTCTCGAGACGTGTGCAGACTTTAAGCACGTCACGCCCATCACGCGAGCCTTGCTAGAACGAGCACATCTCGAAACACAGCTTCGTGTGCAAGCCGCCGAGGAACGGTTGGCCAATTTTGAATACGGTGATCTCTGGCCAGCTTCCGTAGCAATCGCCGCCAATAGTACGGGACCCGGCACTTCTTCTCCAGCTAAAGCCGCTGCCGACAGATTGCAGAGGTTCTTCGTCAGTTACTATATTCGTGAATTCGGCTCCTGGCCTCCTCCTCCGCCTCAACAAGTCCCCGACCAACCCATTGGTGTGGCCCACAGTGATGACGAGGAAGTAATGTGGCTCAGCCGAGCTGTTGCCCAACTACTACAAAAAGACTTTGGTGCTCTCTACGATTATCTGGTCAACCGCGACATCCTCTGGGATGTTTCTGAAGCCCGTTCGAGCCGAAAATGGATGATCGTCAGTTCATCCGGAAACCACGGCTTCGACGCAGACACAGAGGACTTGCCCATGACAGACATCCTCATCGAGTTTGACAACAAGAACCGGTTCCCTCATATCCCTCGACCATATCCCCTGGTACCGGAGTCCATTCCACCCTCCATTTCCCCATCCACTGCTCAGCCTTCGTCTGGAAGATTCAAGCAGAAGAAAACGGGACCAACCAGTACCACCAAAACCGGCGCTTTGGATCGTCGTATCCAGCTAGCTTATACCGAATCGACAAACCTCTGCATGCTCGGCTCAGACTTTACACATTCCGCTCTAATCGACGCATTTGCCAAGTTTGAGAAAACTGACTGCATAGCTCAACTCGATCCCTCACTTGCTCGTCGTGGGCGCTGGGTACTCATCTACGGAATTCTCCAAACGCTCGCTTCCGTTTCTGTAGACGCACCGAACGTACGGTATCGAGACGACGTTTCGTACCATCTTTCTCCCCGTCTCAAGGGCGCAAAGTTACCACCCTGGAAGACAGGAAACCATCGCCAAGTAAATCCATACGACGAAGCAGCGCACGAACTGTCGCACTGCTGGCTTGCTCCCAGGACGTGGATGAATAGTGCTTCCAATTCTGGGGCGGACAGTTCAGCAGGCGAGGAAGGTGGCGTGTATGGATATGGTAGCGTAGGAGGGGGGAGGTATAATTTCCCCATTCCTCGAGGAACGCCGCCTGCTAGCTTGTTTAGATCGAATCACTCGGTGAGGAGTAATAGTAGTCGGGCACCCTCAGTAGCAGGCGGTGGGTACTCTGCTGCTCCTTCTGTTGTTGGTTCGGGTTCGGCATCGGCTGGGTATGCGGAAAGCGATGCGGGCTCCAGAAGGCTGGGAAGTAGTGGTAGGAGGAGGGAAGCCGTAAGAGGGGGAGGACATTTCGAGACTCTGGATGAGATGGGCTGGGCGGCTAGGGGACAAACTTATGCATTTAATTACGGCAATAATGGGAATGGGAATGGTGGGGGGGATGATAAGGGGTTGATGGATGATGGACGGAGTTTCATGACTGCTTATAGTCGGGTCCCAACGGGACAACAAAGGGATAGGAGTGTTGTTAGGGGTGCAGGGGGGAGTAGGAGGGGGATGGTGGATGATGTTGATGCTGGACCGCCTTTGATTAGGGATTTTGATGAGTTAGATGATGTTATTGATGATCATGCGCATGCGCCTTGATGAGTGGTTGTGGGATAAAAGGGGGGGAAGGAATATGGAATATGGGATATGGGATAGGTTGGGTGATGTATAGTATCTTGTTATTAGTGACGGGAAGGACAATTGGGATGGATGGGATTATCTAAGGAAGCGAGAACGATGGTTCTGGTTGGCTTGAGAAGCCGGGCTGCTTAAAGTGGAAGCATGTTGACACCGAGAGGACAAAGGTCTGGATTCAGGGGAGGTTTGTAGTCAGCACAGATTCAGGGACTTGAATGTTTTATCATCGTTGCTCCAATTTCGTTTATCATTTGCATCCTGAACCGCATTGCTGCTTCAAAGTTTCGTGATTTGTTGCTTGTTTACTTCCAAGTCATCGCTAGCTAACTGAAGACGTCAGGTGTTTTCCCCAATCTATCTCTCTAAGCTCCAAGCCAAAAAAAAAAATATCCACCGCAAGTCAACACAGATGTCATGAACGTCATTAACCGTTTCATATCCACAATATCCCACATCATCATATACAAGTTCCGGCACAAAGAAATCCCCAGTGGCTCAAATATACCACCACCAGTCAGTCGCGTTCCATCCACTTAGACATAGGCCCTAGAATGGCTATGGCTGCTCCTCCTGCTTCCACCCCGAGATCTAGAGTGGCTTCTCCGCCTCTCCACATACCTAACCTCCTCCTTCTCGACATGCCCGCCGTGAACCAAAGCCATGATGCCCGAAAAGAAGAAGAAAATCACATTCATGATTCCCAGAGCAAAACAAGCCTTCAGCATCGCGCAGCTCTTGCTGATACTGACCTGCCACCCGCCCGCGGCAGTCACCGAGCCAAAGTCGCCGAACCTGACGCTGTAGCTCCTGTCGCTCCGATCTATGCTCGAACAGTCGGCCTTGGCGATGAAGCGCAGGTAGTAGACGCCTGCGATCAAGGCGCCGAAGATGCAGAGGTCGACGAAGCCTACGAAGCGCGCGTTGGAGGAGGATCGGTGGTAGGAGAACAAGGTGACGATTGCCCAGGCCAGGGCGAGGACGGAGGTGATGAACAGGATGAGGATGTAGGTCGGCGTCAGCTGGTTGGCTTCGACGTAGATGTGGACGAAGTAGGCTAGCATGCCCATTATTGGGATCTGGAGGGGGGGGCAGGAAGCGTTAGTGGGCGATTTGCAATGTGAAAGGTGCAGGTGGGGCAGAAAAACACGTACGAGAGTGACGATTTCAAAAAAGCGCTGGAGCGCGAATGAGATTGCGAAGAGCATTTTGGATTTGTTGGGGCGCGCGAATGCGCGGGAAGTTTGGTGGAGTTTTGTTGTGTGATTTGAGGGATTTGGAAGGGCAAAATGCGATGATGCGCAAGGCGATGGAAGTTGGAGTTGGGAATGGAAATCCGGCGCGCGCGCACGGTCGAGGGGAATTTATTCGACGGGAGCTTGCAGGATGCGAGGATTGGTTCCGAGCTGCCTTGTTTGGACCTGCTGTGTATGTTCCCGTGCCCGACTGCTTGCTGTGCGTCGCCGCCGTCAGATTGGTCGCCCTTGTTTGATCGGTTCGGTCGCTCGCAGGTAGCGTAGGAACCTTGTTGCCGTGGTCGTCGCGAACTATTTCTCGAACAATAGGACCCCTATGACGTCCTTTTTTTTTCTCGAGCAAAGGAATGATATGCGATTGACCCGTTCCCGTTGTCGCGAACTGGTCCCGCGGGAGTGGTTCAAGTGGGGTTGGAAGAGCAAGCACACTGGCGTGCAGGAAAACCCGGGGAAACGTTGGAAATGTTTTGAGACGCAGAAACTGTTCCAGATCTCTTGCGTAACTGGTACTCGGTATCCGTAGATATAGAGAAGAAAGAGCAACCCTGACCGACAATTTGATCTCTGGGCAGCCAGCACAGCAGCAGATCACATCTTCTTTTAATCCTCACCGCAGAGAAATGCTGGGGGCTGGTAGCCAATAGGGATCACCCTTGCTGTTTGGCCGCCCACGCCGCCCTACGGTTCCACATTTGACACCATTTTTAGTGTAAGTTTCCAAAATCCCAGTGGCTGGTCCCTGATCTGATCTTTAACAGGCCAAAAGTTCAATTCAGATTGCTTGCAGGTGTTCCTGGAAAAGGGACAATGAGACCCTGAGTCCCAGTCTTTGCATCTGCATCGCGATCTTCAACACGCCAAGCAACATGATGTGCGAGCGCGACTCGTGTCCAGATTGTGGATTTGATCTGGTCAGCTTGTCGCGGCAGTAAACTGGAAAAAGAGACTCAGCTCAGATCCATGGGCATATTCCCCTGAACGGCGGACTCGGTCTCTTTATTGTCCATGACGCTCATTCTCAATGCTGTCGCAGAAACGCCCTCGAGTCTGCCATTGAGCTGGTGACGTATCGGTTACAAGGATCATGCAGGGGTCCGGAGGGGACCGATGTCGGGCAGCAACAGCTTCATCCAGCTGAGGTTGCACATTGCACAATGGCATGTTGGCGAGGAAAATGGGAAGAGCACAACAGTTCGAGGCCAATTTCTGGGCCGTTCAGGACGACGAGCTCTTTCATATGAACTCCTCGGATCTAGCCATTGTCATGGCTGGGTCGCGCATTCAAGAGACCCCTGATGCATCACCACCACCACGCTCCAGTGCGGCCAATCATCTGTATTCTCAACTTCGACCCCCCTGCCCATCGATTGTGCCTATGGACCAAACCGCCATGGACAATAATTTGGTGTATGGACAAAAAGCTGTCGTCGAGACAAAATGCACACACTACCTCTGCAACAACAGGGGCTTCGTCCGTTGGATGGACAATCCGGGGTTGCCCTTAATATTGGGTAAAACCTGCCACTTCGGACGCCTTGTGTGTTTCCATCTTCTCGTTCATCATCGTCTTACCCGAAGCCTTGCCAGCCTTGCCCTCCACGACGCACCACTGAAGCAGTCGCCGCCGCCCACCTTTGCCGCTGGCATTGTCGCCTGTTACCATGACGTCCAGCTCCACGAACCATGCCACACATGGACGCCTTCAAGTTGATAACCAGGGTCAAGGGGTTGCCCCTCCTCGTGAATACCACGTCTCTGCCTTCCTCGCTGATCCTGATGCGCCCCGTTATTACTCTGGATCATCTCAGACGACCCAATCCGAATTATCTGGACACCACAGTCCAAACCGCCGTTCTGCTTACGATCGCAACTACGACGACGGCCACAACGACGACGAGCTCCCAGACTTCTCAAAACCATGGGACCAACATCCCCCGGTGTATTTCCGTTCCTTTTCGTACGGGCAGCAGTACAACGCCATAGACAGTGCACCGGGCAGCGGGCCATATCAAGAGAACACCGACTACTACCGGAGCTTGCTTTACCCCCCGAGCACTGCTACCTCTGGCGGAACCACCCAGTTTCCTGAGCGCTTTTTCGAAGATGACGGGATGGATTATCTGCACCTCGGAGGGATGCCAAATCATCCGACAGACTTTATCGGCGTAGGAGCCTTTGTTGCGGACTCTATCGCTCAACCCATCCATCAAGTTCGCATCAATGCTGCCCCCCAAGTGGTAAGGACAATTCCCAAGTTGGCCCCCGTCCATTTGCCCGGCACATCATATTGACATGTCATAAAGACTTTGCCTAGAACCAGCGAACAGCGGCCGAGTTCCAATTCGGCCAACGATGAGGTCCCGACAATGCCGACTCCCACCGCCCCCTCCCCTGTCCGGCAGACCTTCCCTCTGCACCTGAGGAGTCCGGGAACGAGGACTACGCTTTACACTTGTACCGAGCCCGGTTGTGGCAAGTTCTATAAGAGCGCTTCCGGCTTCTCGAAACACAAAATGAAGCATTTGCGCATAATTGTTCGGTGTGGGCATCCGGGCTGCAACTATGAGAGCTATCGAACGGATCAAACGAGGGTGCACTTTAAGAAGACCCACCCAAGGGTTAATGTGCCACTTCACTTGGAACGCAAAACGAGGGGGAAGACACAACGCTAGTAATGACGGCATCAGCTACTTACCGGTCCAAAAAAGACCGGGCCAGCTACCGGACTTTTACTCGTGCCTATACAATAGCATCTCTCTGCATATGTGCCACTCGATCAACTTTTGCCAGTCATCATCTAGACTTCCTGCCATGCTTTGGAACACCATGCATATTCTCTCTTCTAGACAGGTTTCTGGGTATGGAATGACGTTTTCTTGTGGTGGCATATGGAACGAGCATCTGTACTTTCTAGTCTTTTTTTGGCTCTTACTTTTCCTACTACCTGTCTTGCCTCAATCTTTCTTTCTGTGCCATCTTTCTTATTTTGTCTACACATTTTCACTGGAGTCCACAGAACGGAAGGCGGAAACAGAAAACTATACATGAGAACGAAAAGGATGGTCAAAAAGTCCACTTGGTTATTATGAACACACGACACGCATCATACATATTTGACGGTCAACATTTTTTGGTTACTCAGGGCTTGTCAAGGGTATATAAGGGGCACAATTATGACCACGGTGGATACACGGATGATCTTTGCGCTGGTATTCTGTATGGGTTGTTCTTGAGGGTTTGTAGGGACTCGCATTGTTTTTTGGCTTTTCTTCCCTGTTTGTTCAATTTCCCTTTTTCTTCTCCTTGCATCAAGGCTTCAGACACAGCGATATTCTTCTACTCTCATCTTCTTTTTCTTGGCTGGCGGTCGGAACAAGATCAGCACAGATCTCCTATGGATTGGTTGAGACTATAGATACCTACCATCCCATGGATATAGTACAGAGATACCCCTTACTTAATAGCAAGTGAACACACCATGGCATCCCAAGTCAATGCATGTATTTACATGACGCGTCACCAACACCAGAGTTGGGAGCAGATCTGACGCTCGCCAAGCTTACTAGATGAAGGCGACTCCCGGTATCTTGGTCCCATGTTCTCGCGCCAAAGCATGTATACACAAGTTATTATTACTATTCAACATGTTTCCCCCGAGTAGCACAAGAACGTGAATTAGGGTACACAACTCAACTTGAAGTTCTGCTCCACTACGTACTACAGGACGGCCCGGCTCATGGTGTTCTGGGGATTCAGTGTAAACTTGAGCCTCAGAGATCCGGATACACGATGAGTTCTGTGCGGTCAAGCAGGTTCTTACCCTTGACACCAATTTGGCTCTCGGCAAACCTGCTCTAACGCAATCGGGACATGCCGCCTACTAGAGTACAATGGGATTAGCTGTGCAACGATACTCGAGCGGTTTCGTGCTTCGGTGGACATTTGGGCAGAATCGTCAAAGCTGATATCTGTGTCTCTTCCTGGTTTGTTTTAGTCCACACTCATCACACGATTCTACCAAAAACCGTCAAACAATGGCCTTGACTTGACAACAAGTTGCCAAACTCACAGTCCCTACCTACGCATTAAATCAGCATTGTCAACTGCAACAATGGCTTTAAAGTTTACTGACATGTTGGCAGAGGTTCCCGTTGCCTCCCACGAACAATTTGTGGACCTTTGTTTCAAACACCCGGATATACCCAAGAGACGGTGGCTTTCAGTCGGGGGCTCCGATATCAGGCAAGATCTTGTCGAGCGTCAGAACGAGAATGAGGAACACAAGTTGCATTGCAACTGTGCCGACTTGGACATCCTCGAATTCCCGGGAAATGTCAGTACCTCAGACCAGGTCCGCTCTCCACAAGAGGTCGCGCCTGGGGCAGACTTGATGGCGCAGCTAGCCTGCACGACATATCCTGTTTCTTCGAATTCATTCTTTGAGCAAGGTCTCTCTGCATCGTTTACGCCCCGAGTTTCCGGGCCTGCCCTGGACAAAGTCGAACATGCGCCGGGCTCAACTTACATGTACCCGTCGCGCCTGGATATCGATACTATGAGCGCAAAGTCAATCGATCTCTCGCCAGCCGCTGAAGACGCTTCCCGGCCGTTAGGTTTCTCTGACGAGTCGCCCTGGAATACTGGTCTACTCTCAGAATGGCTGCAACGCCCAGAGCAAAGCAAATTCATCGACCCGAGGTGCCTGGAGTTAGATGCAAGTCTGGACCCTTTATTGGTAAGAAATGACTTCCTAGTGCCTCTACTATTCCCCAGCAGGATGTACGTTAACATGCAATCAAGGACTTGGCCGAACCTGAAGCAGGTCGAGGTTGGGTTGACGACGAAGAGGAGTCCACCTCGAGGAACCACATCCTCGAGGTGCCCGCCCATGGCCAAGCCAACCCGCGACCCACCACTTCTGAACAGACTATAAGGCAGGCTGCACTGCCTATCGGAATCGTGTTACGGGCAACCAGGGACACGCTTACGCCCGAATCCAGACCCTGGGCAAGACCAGATGGAGAGGCTTCTTCGTGCTCACTTCGAAGCACCAGAGACTTGAACAAACAGTTTTTGTGTCCTTATGCTGGATGCGGAAAAGGCTACCACGGTGATTCGGGGCTTTGGAAGCACATAAGGAAAAAACACGAGGTCAACGAGAAATTCAGGTGCCGAGAGTGCCAAACGGAGATCGACCGGCGAGATTCGTACAGACGACATTTTGAGGCAGTGCATCGGGGACTGTCCCCGCCTCCAGAGTTGCAGAAACATGGAAGGGGTCCAACTCGTAGGCGGTATTAACCTTGCTAATTTTCCTCCCTCAACTACGGCAGGAATAGTGCCTTACGATAAGTGTCCATGAGGTATCAACACACCACGTGAGAACTACAACACTATCTGTTTTCAGTATGATGGTTATACGGAAGAATTACCCCACCTTTTTTGGTCTCGATATACTGCTTCTTGGATACAGCTTTACATATTGCTTTACACATTTATTGTTTTTGGATTCGTATGTTGAATATCTTTTTGGATACATATTGTTGAACACATGTTTCTGGATACACGTTCGTTCCCTTTTACTAGCATATTCTTGGACATGGTGAGCAAACAGGAAAAGGATCATGGCGGCTTAAACATATCTCTAGGTGGTGTGGTGGTTATGAACTCTCAAAATTTGTTATGGGAAAGATCGGGCAGGTAGATTGAACAACTCACAAGGGCGTTTTATGGAGGTATGTAAGGAGTACTATAAGAGATTGGGAAAATATTTGATCCAAAATATATGAGTGGAGTTTTACTTTCAAATCAGGCCTGGGACTTGGAAGTTGAATTGAAGGTGAGGAGCCGCTTGCCATGATGTCAAGTGCCATGCAAGACTGCAACCTTGAACATATTTCCAGGTTATCTCAATGCTTCAGAAGGAAGGAGGGGCAGGAGCAAACGTCAATTTCATCTGCTCACAGAACTCATGCGGTGGAAGCACTGTCCCGTCCACAGGATGGGCGGCCACGAAGGCAATGGTGGACGAATGATCGCTGGTACCGGCATAGCGTCACACATGGATGTGATGGGATGCGGCTGCAGGCCCAGTTCGCAAGTTGCACCTGCTCGAGTTTCTGTGTTGAACAGAACGTTACCTCAGCGACGTACCCAGGTCTACGGGTACTGTAATGGGCACAGCAACATCTCAGGTTTCATGGAAAGCATGAACAATAAACTCCGAGTCGCGTGCTTCTCAAACTTTTTCTATCACCATGCTGAAGAACTCTAAAGATGGAAATCCGTGGGGAGCAACTTCCCTGTTTGTAACGAGGTTGCTTTTAGCGAGAAACTGGACTGGTCGGCCACGAGTATAACGCCCCCCCCTCTCTCTCTCTCTCTTAGCAACTTTCCCTCCTTCATCCAACAGAAGAAACCAGTAATCCAAGCACTGTGTTTCTCAACTGGTAATTTATCTTATAGCAGGGTATGTGAGCCATCCGCAAGTAGACATTAATGAAGGTATGTGCCACGGAGATTGTTCACATCGGTCTATTTGGACCTCAGCGTCGAGGCACTATATATGCAATCAGTGGCCGCTCGTCGTCCCGTTCTGTTGCAAACCCCAGCCACGCTGGCTTCCAGGGTCTTCTTCGCCTTCCCTGGCCATTTCCCATTGGGTAACCCAGGTCCACATGCTCCGAGAATTGGAGGAGCACGAGGAAGTTTATCGGCAGAATTGCGAAACTGACCAAGATCGATCTCGCTTCATGGTTTCCCTCAACCGTAAAGAACCCAACAGCAACACAAAAGAATAGTGAAAAGACGTTGCATCTAGTTCACAAATCAAAATTTTATCCACAAAAAAAAGAGGGGAAAAAATTTCAAGATACTTATGTGCCGGAAAAGTACTAAAAAAGTACGGATAAACAAAATGGAAATATACAGACAGGCAAATACACGAATAAAGCTTACTCCCTCTCTTCACTTCCCACACACACGCACACACAAAACTGCCCAACCGCCCTCACTTTCAGTCATCAAAAATACTCAACAAAGAAAACACCACTATTATCTAGTAGAAGTGCGATCTAGAAGAGGTTATGCTAACCAAAAAAAAAAAAAAAAAAAAAAAAAAACAGAATCACTACTCAGAGGAGGACGGAGCTATCAACGGTATCGTCTTCTTCCGTGTTGTCGGGCAGGATAAATCTCGCGAGCAAATCCCTGACGCTCTCGCGGCGGACAGCTGCCGAAACGCGCTTGGTTGTTCTGCGGCTGACCTGGTTGTTGTTGTTGCCGTTGCGGTTGTTACCGTTACGGTTGTTTCTGTTGTTACCGTTCCTGTTCCTGCCTGTGGTCGGAGTGGCAGTGGCAGAGGCCGCGGGCTGGGTGACGGGGGCAACGGTCGGGGTGACGACGGGGAAGGTGTTGGTGACGGTGTTGAGCGCGAGAATGGCCTCGACGATCTTGAGGTTCTGCGACTCCTTGTCGGTGCCGGCGTCCTGGTTGGCCTGGATGGCGGCAGTCAGCGCCGCGCGGTTGGCGGCGGCCTCAAAGTTCACTTGCTCGAGGCTGTCGTTAGCCTGGATGTTCTCGGCTGTGTTAACGTTGGGCTTTACGTCTGTCTGCTGAACGGCAAAGCAGCCTGTGCGAGCTGTTAGTAACCAAGAGAAAGGAAGAATAAGATTGTGAGTAGAGTGAAAACGTACCACCAAAGGGACCAGCTTGAGCATTGTTGCGGCAGCGGATGGTGCACACATTTCCGGTGGAGGCTCCAACACACTGAAGATTACTGGGGAGGGTGACGGTGATGTTGAAGTCTTGCTCCTTAGCCTGGGAGATGCCGTTGACGCCGGGAATGTTGTTCTTGATGGGCAGGGGCTGGCTAAAGACACCGGAGTTGGATGTCTCGTCGACCTGGCAGGTGAAAGGTCCAGCTCCGTCGGCATTGACCTGGTGGAGCGTGATGGTCACATCGCTACCGGCCTGGACCTTAGTGACGATGCCCTCGGCGAGCTGGGCTTCGGTGACCTCTCCGACGTCGATGTTTCCGGTAAGCTTGGTGCGTCCACAGCTGTTGACGGTACCGGCTTTGATTTCGGCATCGCGGATGATGGTCGTATCCATCTGGCAGGGGCTGATAGACGTGCAATTTCTCGCAATGGCATCGCTGACCATGAATCCAACCGACGCCGGCGAGCCACTCAACCCCTGAGCGGCCAAAATCACAGCATGGGCGTCAACCAAGGCAAGCAGAGCCGCCAGCGGCAGGGTGTAAGTGGATCTAAAGAACATTTTTGCGAAGTGAAAAAAAGGGGGACGAGGCACAGCCTTCAGAGAAGAGAATGGAGAAACGAAAAAGAAGAAACGAAGAAAAAGAAAGAAGGGGCTTGCCGAGGACGACTGCTTGAAAGAGTATGCCAGTGGGAAAAGATGAGATCGTTCAAGGTAGAGGCTCCTCAGATGCTCATATACCCTTTCGACCGTTGCATGACGGTCGAACTGGTGGAGTTGAACCTAAGCGTCAGGATTTCCAGCCCCTGATCACGATAGACAAGGAGACCACACTGGGCACTCATTTCCTTCGCCTAGGGGGGGGACACGGTGGAGTGTGTATCGACAGCCGCCGAGCAAATTCCGACATCAAGATTCTGTTTCACACTTTTGACGTTGCAGGGTGCTGGGGAAGGAGAACGAAGAGATATCGAATCGCGAGTCAGTCGAGGGGGATGCAATCGGATCATGAAGGATTTTAGGCTGGTTTTACAGGAAAAAGGGGGAACGGGATGCCCAGTCCAGTTCAATCGTTTGCTGGAATAATGAGAACGGAGTGTGTTTTTATGATTACTCGACGGCGTTCTCTCTCTTTTCCTTTTTTCTTTGTGGGGTATTAATATCTTTTGATAACCGAAATATCGGGGGATTTTTATTTGGCTGGTATAGAACCCAGAAAGAAGAGATGATGTTCGGATCAGCGGCAGGCACGCAGGCGATCTGAGATCTCCAACTAGTCGGCTAGCAAGCCACCGGAAACAGGTGCGGGAAAGAACCGGGAATGACCTTGGAGCTGGCTGTGGCAGGCTTGCAACTTCCTGATCGGGGGTTGTTTCAAACAGCAAGGGACTGTTGAGAGGGTGGAGATGGTGGGGTCCAGGGAGAAAGTGTCACTCCACATTTGTCAACTCTGCGACAAGCTGTTTCCTGCGTGCCTGAAAAGTTCAAAAAAATGGCAATCTGAACCGATAGAATGCGACGTCCAAAGTCCGGATATTAATACCCATCGGAAATAATTTCGAGAATGGAGAGCTGCAGTGCAAAGAAGGTGTGGCGTCTGCGGGATGGTTACATACATACCACTTCCCACTAATTTTCATGGTACGACGCCGAAACACGACGAACCCCTGGCGCAAAACCTCGTACGGTGGGCTCTCGAGATATCTCTGAGGCACTCACCGGCAGGGGAATCCTCATTCAGTTGCGACTGTGCGACTTGCGAGCAGTATGCAGCGGCAGCCAGTCGCCACAAGGGATAATGAAAATAAAATTGGCCATTGAGCTGGCAACTCCCGCATCCGGAACGAGTTACACGTGCCTTTGTACCATCATGTGGTTCTTAAGGTAGCTTGACGCAGTGCAGGACCATTGTCATCCCCAAAGCATCAACAGCACCAACAGCATCAGCATCAAACTCTGAATAACATCAAATCAAGATGGCGGCGCAACAAGGACCAGCTCGACCGGAGAGGTTGGACCCACCGTATGAATTATTCACACACCAGACTGGTCGAGCACAGGGCCTAAGAAGCGCCGATCCATTCTCGATCATGGCGTTGTTCAATGACGTAGATGATAATGCCGACTACATTGTCCAAACTGAGCAGGCCTGGCAGGATTGCTATCAAAGCGGCGGTATCCGGGGATTCAGGATCACGGACCCCGCACACAGGGACAGATTCAGTCTGCCAGAGGGCGAGAATGGCCGTGTATACACAAACCTGCTTGGTTCATCTTTGGTCGATTCTTCGAGATACCCTGTATGAGGAGACTAGGCGTTACGCAGAGCATCACAGAAGAAATTTTTCTCGAGCCCATGCCGCGATACCGGTGGCGGATGTTGAGGAAAAAGCTGAGCTCGCTTCCCTCAAGCAGCAATTACTTGCCGAGATCAAAACCAAAGAGGAGGCAATCGCAGCGAGAGACCAGCTCCGAAGTCTCAAAACTCTGGCCCAAGTCGATAAACGCAAAAAGAGGATAGAAGCCAAGGCCGCACAACAGCAGGCCGCCATGGATGCACTCGCCCAGCTGGATAAAGAGGTGGACGCCTTCAGGAAGGAACAGGACGCACGATGGGCTAACAGCGGGGCAGCTCCGCCCCTCACATTGCATCAAAGCGATAGATGGATTGACGTCCGCCTGCGTCAAATAAGAAGTTTCCTCGGTGAATATTTTGCGGCTGCCAATAATCCCATTCCACAGGAAATTGCTCGCCAGATAAGCAAATATGGCCGTCCGAGGTTCACCAGACGATTCAACCAAATCAACAATCGTATCCACGGCGGAGACTTGCGGACCGATATCATGATTGCCCAAACGGATGCACTAGAAAAGTGCCACAATAAAGCCTTGGCAGATTGGTTCAGACATGGCGTGTTTCACGTGTATGGAAACCTGCCATGGGCCTACTTTGCGCTGGTTCTGGAGGCCTTGGAGGACAAGTACAAGACCAGAAGCTGGTATCAACGCCTCCATGAGCACGAAAGTTTTATCGACAAATATGCGGCCACCCGAGCGATGTCACTGGAAAACAGTCGCCCCTTCCAAGTAGCCAAAGCTAAGAACATTCATGTCAAGCATGTCTTTGAAAGAATTGAGATGACCGAGAAAAAGTTCCGACCATACATGCTGGAGTTTGGTAAAGTCTGCAAGCACGTTACCACGGCAAACCCAAACCATCTCGTAGACGAAACCGAAGCTGATCAGGAGGTGGCCAGCACCAAGCTGGACGAGCTAAATAGGCTACGTTTTGAAGTCTTTGACACGCTGAAAAACTGGATCGAGCCCAAGGGATGGAGTATCCTGGCGAACATGAACCAGCTCGACCCATGGCCTCCGACCGACTTCTTCCAAAACCCGGACCCGCTGGCGGTGGCGGGGCAGTCGGCTTCGCCCGTGCTCCCCCCGCCCCCTACATTGGCAGGACCACCGTCGGGCGTGCAAGGAGGGATCAGGAGCCTAAGCATTACCTGAGTCTCTGAGGATATTAGCAGAATAGGATGGATAGACATATTTTTTCTTCTGTTTATTGTACTGTTTTTTTTCTATACCCACCGTTACACGCTAAAGGTAGTTAACACATGCATGTATATATGTAACCCAGCCAGTGACTGTGGCTGACAAGCCTCCGAAAGCACCAGTGGTAATAGTACAAGAGGCCTGTAACAGGCTAGTCCTACGGGCACAGAGAAATCGGG